>CM064525.1:22618798-22852061 GCA_032716605.1 Paralithodes platypus
TTATAGTATATAGTATAGTAATATAGTAGGCCTATAGGTTAATTTTTCGATAAAAAAATGTAAAATATATCTTGAAGGGGAGAGAGGGGTTCTTTTAAGCTTGATTGAAGTCTAGGGAGGAAACTAAAAGAAAAATAGTAATAACAAAAATAATAATAATATATAATTATATATACTGTATATATATATATATATATATATATATATATATATATATATATATATATATATATATTCTGACATACGGAGCCCTGTATGTTAATTTAAGTGTTAGAATTAGAGTTGAAGGAGCCAAACTACCCAAACGGTGAAGCAGACTAGCGAGCGTCGAAGCGAGAGGGTAAATCAGCTCGCCCGCATACCTGCACACCTGCGTGCCTCATAGGGGACCCTGCAAACTACCTCGATGACCGATGCTATGACGTATGATCGACGCCAGGAGCTGTGAGTGGACCAGGCACCTGCTATGCAACTCGAGGAGCTATGATTGGAGCGCGCACCATCACTCGCCTCCTGATTCGTTCCTACACCATCATTGTTTGGTATATAAGACCCGAGTTGTGGGCATTCAAATCAGTCTCATTTGGAGTTGGGGAAGGTGAACTTGCAGCTGGAGGAAGACGGGGTGAAGTATTATAATGGGATTGTGACTGTCAGTCAGATTATATAAATGTGTGTGAAGTGTGTTCGGTGTAAACACTTACGTTATGTTGGTTAGTGAGATATGTGATTGGGAATTAACGTGAACGCTACTATTATGTGTTTAACTATTTGATTGGGAATGAACGTTAACGCTACTATTTATGTACTTAACTATTTGATTGGGAATTAACGTTAACGCTATTATTATGTACTTAACTATTTTAGTTGACTAACTTGTGGACTAAAGCAACTCTTTAAGTAATTGGGTTATGATGAAAGTAATACTATTGTTTTATATTAATACTTACGAGTTCTTTCATTTTCTTTGAATTAAGCTTACATTGCTTAACGGTGCTTAGTACGCTGATGCTATTGTCTCGTATTAGTAATATCGCCTTAGACTAACATGGCTGTGTTAATATTACTTCTAGTGATTTCCTAAGCTGAAGAAAATTCTTTTGCTTCAAAATATTATATTTTGCTTTTCATATTATTTGAGTGAGACCTGAATCGAATCTATGAAGCGATCCTGTAACTTTATTTACTCATAATCAAACCTCAATGTTACGTGGTTAAGAAATGCATTTAACTAATTATTAAATATATATCTATCTTTTTTTGTGACTTTGATATTACTCCTGATGATAATAATACTATAATACTATTAACGTAAGACAAGAACCAAGAATAATTAAATTAAATATAAATAAAAGGACAGATAAGAAAACTATCTATTCTTTTCAAAAAGGGTAAGAGACAGAAATATTCTTACTTTAATATTTATCTTTCAAGACTTTTTATAGAATTAATAGTCCTTCTTTAGATATAACTTCTTCGGTTCATAACCATAGCCTACTAAGCTTCGGTTAAATAATAATTCTTTATAAATACTACATGACTTAATTAGTTTCAGTATTTTTCATAATTAAAGAGTATCAGTCAATAAAGGATACTAAGTCCTAAGATCCAAAAGGAAAGGAAGCAACAACAGGAAATAATTTTATTAGATTTTACTTTTGTTTTGCCTTCAGCTGACTGATACATTAATATATATCTCTGTGCTATCTAGATTCATCAAGTTAACCACTTGAGGATCAAGATACGCAACAGAAGAGTGGCGACCTTGCCAGGATTCGTTTCATACAGTTTCACTCGGTTTCATTAACGTTTCACTACTTAAAAATCAAATATTAATCATGCCTCAACTAATTAATGAAGAAGATGCTCGGGTTTTCATAGAATCAGAACCCACATCCCCTGATATTGACTGTCTGTCAAAATCTGAACTGAAAGTGCTTGCCTCACATCTCCAATTAACTGTCTCAAACATGTCTAAAGTAGAGGTGGCTCAGACCATAAAAACCCACCTGTTCCCTGTAGAAGGCGGGGAGGGAGACGGAGCAGTTGGTGGGATCCCGAGTAAACCTAGCCAACTTGATGAACAATTGCCACCTGGTTTGACCGGTGATCAAGTACTGGAACTAGCTAGAATAAAGACCGAACAAGCCAGACTAAGTATAGAACTAGCCAGAATAAATGCCAGTGCAACGACCGAACAATGTGAATATCAATATTGTACGGCTCAACTAAATGTCAATACAAATGCTCCCGTAATTGCTCCCCCTCTGGGATTGACTATGACTAGTGTCATTCCACCTTTCACTGAGGATAATGTGCAGGATTTCTTTGTTTTGTTTGAGGAAGTTGCTGGAGGTATGAAGTGGACAAGAGATCAATGGCCTTTTATGTTACAAACTGTTTTGACAGGGCAGGCTCGAGCCACGTATTTGTCAGAAGTAGCAGAAGTTAGGTAGGATTATGACAATCTCAAAGAAGCTATCTTAAAAACCTATCAATTGCAGCCTGAGGCATACAGGCAATCTTTCCGTAAAAAACAGAAGAAAGTAGACGAAACCCATAAGGTATTTGCCAGGACCATGACTAAAACTTTCAATCATTGGGTCAAGAGTAAGAAAGTCACAAGCTACAACGATCTGAAGGAGTTGGTCCTGTTAGAAAATTTCCTATGGAAAATTGATTCTTCTGTATCCTATCATTTAAAGGTGAAAAAGGTAGATTGTATTGCCGACGCTGCTGACATGGCTGACACATACGTGGTCAACAACAAATTTCGTGGAAAGAAGCCCTACGATAATTGTAGCTCTAATTTTAAGTATCCCAATCACAAATCTGACAGACCCAGTCACAAGCCTATAACGTCTTCCCCAGCTAGCCAAAATAGAATTGTTCCCCCAACTAAAAATGCGACTCAGGGCAATGGTAACAGAGGTGGGCCCCAAACTAATAGTAATGCTCAAAGAGGGAACGTTCCCGTATCCCCTAAAGTATGTACTTTTTGTGGCATGAGAGGCCACCTAGCTTATCAGTGCTGGGCCAAGGAAAAAACCGAGAGATCGGGGCAGACAGTTGCCGCCGTATCTCAAATTCCATGTGTGCCTTTAATGCAGGACTCCCGACAGGAGTACCTAGCACCAAATGTTCCTTTAATGCAGGACTCCCGACAGAAGGAGTACCTAGCACCAAAAGTTCCTTTAATGCAGGACTCCCGACAGAAGGAGTACCTAGCAGCTAACGTAAATCATCTAGACAGGGGTGTAGTAGCATGTGTGGTGCAACCCACTAGGGTTAAGCCAAAAATAATTTCACCATCAGTGCAGGACAGTTACCGTCCCTTTATTTCATCTGGCAACGTGAGATTAAATGGTTGTATGCATGAGGTAAAAATTCTGAGAGACACAGGTTCTACTAGCACCCTCATGGTGAATCCTTACACTGAGTGCCCACCTGGCGAACCAGTTGTAATGAGAGGTGCTGGAGGCCAGTTTTATGCATACTTGGTAAAAGGCGAAATTGAATGCGAGTTACTACAGGGTGAGGCCACCATAGCTTTGTGTAGGTCCCAAGATATCCCTGTGCCTGGGGTAACACTCCTTTTGGGGAATGATGTAGCAGGTGAGAAGGTCCGACCAGACCCCATTTTGTCACTTTCCCCTGTTAACGAGCCACTAACCGGTGAGCTCGACAAGGAGTTGCCAACTGTTTTCCCTGTGTGTGCTGTCACACGTTCAATGTCTCAAGTAGCAGTTCCCTCAGACAGAAATGTACCGAATGTAAGAGTTGATGAAAGGGATGATGAGAGTGTGAATGACGCTCCAACTGTGCCTGATGATGTGACTGAGGTGGATTTATCTGACACCTTTATGGCTCATCTTGACCCTAACGATGACCATGAAACCCCTCCAAATGGTCCTAGTGGCCTGGTAGAGCTACAGAGAGATGATAGTGAATGCAAGGAGTTAGCTGCCAGGTCCGTGAGTGAAGAGGAATGAGAGAAGGAGGGTGGTGAATGTTTCTACCTCAAAGGAGGAGTATTGTGGCGAAGATGGAGACCGCCACACAGACCAATCGATGACGGGGCTTGGGACGTCCATCAAGTAGTAGTCCCCAAACCTTGTCGTAAAGATATCATGGAAATGGCACATTGTATACCATTGGCAGGACACCTAGGTGTGAGAAAAACTCTAGACAGAATCAGAGCCCACTTTTACTGGCCAGGAATACGTGCAGATGTAGTGGAGTGTTGTAGAGTGTGTCACACTTGCCAGATGACAGGAAAACCCAATCAGAAGGTGCCTGTACATCCTCTGGTGCCCTTGCCCGTTTTCGAGAATCCTTTTACTCGGGTGGTAGTGGACATTGTAGGCCCATTGCCTAAGACTTCCCAAGGTAACATTTATTTATTAACTATCATGGACATGGCAACTTACTACCCAGAGGCTATACCCTTAAGGACTACCTCTGCTCCAACTGTCATCAAGGAACTGCTCAAATTCTTCACCAGAATGGGTTTCCCCCATGAGGTGCAAAGTGATCAAGGAACTAATTTTACCTCTAACATTTTCCAGCAGTCCCTGAAGGAGTTGGGTATCGAGCATGTAAAGTCTAGCACCTACCACCCAGAGAGTCAAGGGGTTCTCGAACGATATCATCAGACATTAAAGGGAATGTTGCGTAAGTATTGTACAGAGAACGGAGTTGAGTGGGATAAGGGGGTACCTTTTCTTTTATTTGCTACTCGTGAGGTTCCAACTGAATCCCTGGGTTTTTCCCCTAATGAGCTAGTTTTCGGTCACCAGGTAAGAGGTCCTTTGCAACTATTGCAGGATAGCCTAGTTGGCCAGGAGGGGAACCAAAACCTCCTCAAGTATGTTTCAGATTTCAAAACCCGGCTGAGATCCTCATGTGAGTTTGCCGCTCAAAACTTGACCGTGGCTAAAAGCTCCATGAAGAAATGGTATGACAGAAAAGCCCGTGAGAGGGAGTTTAAGCCCGGTGATGAGGTTTTGGTCCTGCTCCCCCTTTTTGGCCAACCTTTATCTGCCAAGTTCAGGGGCCCATATAAGATCATTCGGAGGGTGAGCATTACCGATTATCTAGTAACTACCCCAGACAGGAGAAAGCCCACGCAAGTATTCCATATAAATATGTTGAAGCCCTACCATAGGTCCCCTGATTCCTCTCCTCCAGATTCTCCCACTGTGGCAGTGAATGTCAGGACCTGTGAACAGCCTGGTGCGGACGAAGTCTTCAGTTCTCTTACTGACCCGCAACAGACTGTTCCAGAGCCTGAAGGTATCCATGCAGACTTTGACTTGTCATGTAGCCTATCCAACTTTCAGTATAATTCAGTGGCTTGGAGGGAATTACCATCTAAACTATGTCATCTTCCCTCTGATCAAGCGAATCAACTAATCTCTGTTTTATCTCAGTCTCCCAGTGTGTTCCGTGATACTCCAGGGCTCACTTCTTTGGCCGTGCACGACATCGACGTAGGGGATGCAACTCCCATTAAACTATCCCCCTACCGTGTCTCGCCACAACGCAGGAGTATACTGCAGGTCGAGCTTGACTTTATGTTATCAAACAAGCTGATCACAAGGGCCTTCAGCCAGTGGAGTAGTCCGGTCATACTTGTGCCAAAGCCAGACGGGAGCCATAGGTTTTGTAGGGACTATAGGCAAGTTAATGCTGTCACAAAGAACGATACCTACCCACTGCCACGGATCAAAGATTGCATTTACCAGTTTGGCCTCATACAGCAGTAAGTTTAATTTAATGAGAGGATTTTGGCAGTTAGCTTCTCCCTTGTAGCGAGGTAAATATCATGCTTTGTAGTGCGCTTTCAAGCCTTCAGCTGTGAGATGCCTTGCAGTTCGAATTAACGCTCCAGCTACGTTCCGGCTATGTTCTGATGTGGTACCTGGAGACATTGCCTACTTTGGGTGATATCCTTATTATATCCTCATTATAATCTTGCTGTTGCCAATCTGGTGGTGAATCTATTTATGTATTATGTTTAATATTATGTACTATACTCCTTAAACTCTTTTCTAGGGGGGAGGTCTGACATACGGAGCCCTGTATGTTAATTTAAGTGTTAGAATTAGAGTTGAAGGAGCCAAACTACCCAAACGGTGAAGCAGACTAGCGAGCGACCAAGCGAGAGGGTAAATCAGCTCGCCCGCATACCTGCACACCTGCGTGCGTCATAGGGGACCCTGCAAACTACCTCGATGACCGATGCTATGACGTATGATCGACGCCAGGAGCTGTGAGTGGACCAGGCACCTGCTATGCAACTCGAGGAGCTATGATTAGAGCGCGCACCATCACTCGCCTCCTGATTCGTTCCTACACCATCATTGTTTGGTATATAAGACCCAAGTTGTGGGCATTCAAATCAGTCTCATTTGGAGTTGGGGAAGGTGAACTTGCAGCTGGAGGAAGACGGGGTGAAGTATTATAATGGGATTGTGACTGTCAGTCAGATTATATAAATGTGTGTGAAGTGTGTTCGGTGTAAACACTTACGTTATGTTGGTTAGTGAGATATGTGATTGGGAATTAACGTGAACGCTACTATTATGTGTTTAACTATTTGATTGCGAATTAACGTTAACGCTACTATTTATGTACTTAACTATTTGATTGGGAATTAACGTTAACGCTATTATTATGTACTTAACTATTTTAGTTGACTAACTTGTGGACTAAAGCAACTCTTTAAGTAATTGGGTTATGATGAAAGTAATACTATTGTTTTATATTAATACTTACGAGTTCTTTCATTTTCTTTGAATTAAGCTTACATTGTTTAACGGTGCTTAGTACGGTGATGCTATTGTCTCGTATTAGTAATATCGCCTTAGACTAACATGGCTGTGTTAATATTACTTCTAGTGATTTCCTAAGCTGAAGAAAATTCTTTTGCTTCAAAATATTATATTTTGCTTTTCATATTATTTGAGTGAGACCTGAATCGAATCTATGAAGCGATCATGTAACTTTATTTACTCATAATCAAACCTCAATGTTACGTGGTTAAGAAATGCATTTAACTAATTATTAAATATATATCTAACTTTTTTTGTGACTTTGATATTACTCCTGATGATAATAATACTATAATACTATTAACGTAAGACAAGAACCAAGAATAATTAAATTAAATATAAATAAAAGGACAGATAAGAAAACTATCTATTCTTTTCAAAAAGGGTAAGAGACAGAAATATTCTTACTTTAATATTTATCTTTCAAGACTTTTTATAGAATTAATAGTCCTTCTTTAGATATAACTTCTTCGGTTCATAACCATAGCCTACTAAGCTTCGGTTAAATAATAATTCTTTATAAATACTACATGACTTTAATTAGTTTCAGTATTTTTCATAATTAAAGAGTATCAGTCAATAAAGGATACTAAGTCCTAAGATCCAAAAGGAAAGGAAGCAACAACAGGAAATAATTTTATTAGATTTTACTTTTGTTTTGCCTTCAGCTGACTGATACCTTAATATATATCTCTGTGCTATCTAGATTCATCAAGTTAACCACTTGAGGATCAAGATACGTAACAATATATATATATATATATATATATAATTATATATAAGGAATTAAATGCACCCATCTCCCCTTAATGAATTTGCACTATATATCAGTTAGACCCACTTGGTCAATGTGACGGTCATTCAAAATAAATGTTTTATAATATTTATTTCAGTTGTATCCAAACTTTACCATTATCACAAAACAAGTTGCTATATACTCTACATAGGTATTATGTCATCCACATTTTAGATATATATATTCCAAAGGTTAAAGTCAAAAGTCAAGGCTATAGGTCAAAGTACGATTTTTGATGATATTTATTATTCTGATTAATAGAGTCTCCTGAAACCTATCATACTGTATAATTATACAGTATATGTGGAATACCTAGCCCAAGGTCGTGCACGACAAAACAATGGAATTCTACTGAAAGGGCAAGGACACAGGTCAACGTCAAATATAAGGTCAATTTATTGTTTGCTATACAATTCATGCAAAGTTCACAAAATTTGCCTTGATATCTTCACTTTATATGAAAACTAATACTAATACATTTCAGACAAATAGTCTAAAGGACAAGAGTAAGGTCAAAGGTCTGACTCAACTAATCTTTTAATATCTCAGTGGGAATATAAAAGGAAGAAATACAGGAACCAAGAATTTCACCAGTTTCGAACAATCAGAAAGCTGCATTAGAAGTTGTAAATCGTGATTTCTGTGTGAACATAAAGGTACCTACCTCACCAAGGTATTTATGAGTGCACCTTTGTCAGCTACTATTTGTCGACTATTAGCTGTAAGTAGGCGAGAAATCATGCCTTCTAACCTCTGTAACTCAAAAACGACTAGAGTAATCGAGCTAATAGTTCTACCATTTGGCAAGAGTCAGTCAAGGAATAGATGTGGAAACATACAGCCCTTTTTGAGTTACAGAGGTTAGAGGTCATGATTTCTTGCCTACTTACAGCAAATAGAGTATACCTATCCTGCTAATCTTCTCATCCAATTCAGTGTTGCGTACCTACAGCCTCAGGAAGGAAGTTTTGCCCTAAGATATTTTGAACGGGCAGATTTCCTGCTATGAAACATTCCTGAGAACTGCCCTGCTCGTAGATTGCATCTGTTGTTTGAATCTTATATGTGAGGATATAATCATAAATGTATTGTTGGGTATATTAGGAGGTGCGTGATGTTCCTCATGGTTGTTCAATATCTATATGGATGGAGTCTTTAACGAAATTCAAGGAAGAGCAGTGGATGTTGGTGTACCCCTGATAAGAGAAGCAAATGAGTGGAAGTTGCCTGTACTGCTGTTTGCTGACTATACAGTTCTGATGAGTTATAATGAACGGGTGTTACAGAGTCTGGTAAATATGTTTGGAACTGTGTGTGAGAAAAGGAACCTGCAGATAAATGCGGGGAAGAGTAAGGTTATGGTCTTTGAAAGGGGTGCAGTCACAGAGTGTGAGGTAAGGCTGAATGGTCAGGTTATATAGAATGTCAGCTCATTTAAGTATTTGGGCAGTGGGATGAGTAAAGATGGGAGTATGGAGGATGAAGTGCGGGAGAGGGTGCAACAGGGGAAGAGGGTTGCAGGAATGCTAAAAGCAGTGACAAGAAATAGGGTGGGCAGAGTTGAAGTAAAAAAGTAATTGCATGATAGTGTGGTAATCCCGACATGGATATACTAGAGTGAAGCAGAAACGCTGTTGAAGAGGCACAAATCAAGAGTGAGAGGAGTGGAAATGAGTTACTTGAGAAGTGCATGTAGAGTTACATGGAGGGATAGACAGACAAATAAAGAAGTAAATGAGATGGTTCGACCATGTGGAACGTATGGGAAGCGAGAGAATGACTAAGAGAGTGTACGAGAGTGAAGTGGAGGGACAGAGAGGGAGAGGCAGACCGAGAGTGAGGTGGAAGGATGGAGTTGAGAGGTATATGAGAAAAAGCGGTGTTGGTTGGGAGGAAGGGCGTCGGCAGACAGGGAACAGAGGTGCTGGGGGGCAATTCATGCGTGGGCACCCTTTCGGGGATCCTGACGTCTGACAATAGATAAATAGATATTTATAGGGTGCATTTGCATGTTGTGCTGGAAGTTATGGAGGAAGTGGAGGAGTTGAGCAAGGTGTTTAAGGATGAGATCTGTGCAGCATGTGAGGTGGTGTGTGGAGTGAGGAGAAGAGGGAGGGGAGTGAAAGGTACAGCATGGTGGACAGAAGAGGTAAGAATAGCTGTGGAAGAAAAGAAGAAAGCATAATTATAGAGAGTGGTTGGGTAGTAGAGGGAATGAAGATTTCGAGAGACAGAAATGAGCGAGGTACGTGGAGAGTAAGAGGGTGGTGAAGAGAGTAGTGAAGGAAAGTAAGAGAAGAGTAGATGAGGAATTTGGAAGGAATCTCAGTGTAAAATGGAGGGAGAGTAAGAAACTGTTCTGGAAAGAAGTCAAGAAAGTTAGGGAAGGTACAAAAGAGTACAAAGGAAATCAAGCAACAACAGATCTAGTGACCCTTCTAGGTTGCTTGTCCTCCAAAACACTGAGGATCAAGTGTCCAAACAGTGGTTTAGAGTGGGTAAGGGAACATTGGAAAGGGAATTACTGCCCTGGAACTAATGTCCGTGGCAGGATTAGGAAGTTAGTAGAGGACAGATGGGTTAGTAACTGAGGGGGGGATAAAATAAAGTTATTCATTTACAAACGCAGTCAGTCGCGGGTTTGATACGAGATATTTGTCTAGGCGGAGTTTAAATGAATCAACGGTGATGCAGTCTATAACGTTTCTTCGGGGAAGCCCATTCCACAAGTTGACAACTCGATTGAAGAAGAAATTCTTAGATTCGTGCGAGTTAAAAGATTTACCAATAATTTTGCAACCGTTTCCCCGCGTGTAATTAGATTGGTCGATAGTGAAGTACTTACTACAGTTCATATTGTCGATGCCTTTGATGATTTTGAACACTTGAATTAAGTCACCTCTTAATCTGCGCTGGATTAAAGGAAATAGATTTAATTCTCTAAGACGCTCGTCGTATGGTTTGTTCTTTAGGCTAGGTATCATTTTGGTAACTCTACGTTGAACTCGTTCTAGCTTGTTTATATCTTTTTGGTAATAAGGGCACCAGGATTGAACACAGTATTCCAGAAGAGGGCGGACTAAGGAATTGTAAAGGGTTAGGATAACTTCTTTGGATTTATGCTCAAATGACCTGCCTATAAAGCTAAATATTTTGTTTGCCTTCTTAACAACTTCTGAACATTGTTGACTCGGTTTTAGGTTACTCGATATTGTTACTCCCAGATCGGTTTCTCTGTTTACATTCTTAAGCTGAGTGCCATTCATCGAATAGTTTGCTTTCTCATTTAAGTATCCGATATGTAGTACTTTACATTTATCCGCATTGAAACTCATTTGCGAAATTTGGGCCCAACATGACAATTTATCTAGATTGTGTTGCATATCGTCAACTTGTTCTTTTGAGAGTAGGCTATTTGCAATTTTTGTATCGTCAGCAAATTTTGAGATTGTACAGGTGAGACCCTCATCTATGTCGTTGATGTAAATTAGAAAGAGAATTGGTCCTAATACCGATCCCTGGGGTACCCCGCTACTTACATTGGTCCATTTAGATGCCTTACCGTTTATGACTACTCTTTGCTTTCTGTCGCTGAGCCAATTTTCTATCCATTTCAACACACCGTCTTGTATTCCATGCGCTTTTAGTTTTAGCAGTAAACGTTTGTGGGGAACTTTGTCAAAGGCCTTTTGAAAATCAAGGTATCTACAGCTTTACTCTCATCGTAGAGGTTGAGGATATCGTGGAAGAAGTCTAAGAGGTTTGTTAAACAGGAACGTTTTTTACGAAAGCCGTGTTGAGTATCTTTAAGTATGTTATTTTCCTCTAAGTGATTTACGAGTCTGTCTCGTATGACCGTTTCTAGCATTTTACATACAACTGAGGTTAAGCTAATTGGATGATAGTTACTGGGTAGGGATTTGCTACCTTTTTTTAATATCGGTGTTACGTTGGCTAGCTTCCACTGATCAGGCATAGTTCCAGACTGCAAGGATTTATTGAATGGTAATGTCAGTGGTTTGGAGAGCACATCCTTAGCTTCCTTTAGAACTCTAGGCGAGATTGTATCAGGTCCAGGCGTTTTATTTACCTTGAGTTTATCTAAACAATTCAATACTTCTCTCTCTGTAACGGTGATATTGCTTAGAACATCTGGAATTGCTTAGAACATAGGTAGCAAGGGAAACAGTAAGGGTGTGAAAGATAAGAATGGGAGAATGCTAGCCGAGAAGGAAGAGAGAGTCGAAAGATGGAGGGAGTACTTCAGTGAGTTGCTAAATGTAAGGAATGAAGAGCCAGCAAACATAGCTGGAAATGGTATGGGAGGGAGAAGAAGAGAAGTAGTGGAGGAGGAGGTGGGGATCAGGAGGTCAGAAGTGTGGGAAGCCATGAAAAGAGTGAAGTTGGGGAAAGCACCAGGAACAGATGGAGTGTGTGGGGAAATGTTGAGGTATGGTGGTGAGATAGTGATAGAATGGGTATGGAAAATGTGAAAACTGGCATGGGAGAAGGAGAGTGCACCCGATGACTGGAAGGCTGGCATAATAGTCCCCCTATATAAGGGCAAAGGGGAAAGAGGAGTGTGTGGTAACCACCGAGGAATATGTCTTCTAAGCGTAGTAGGGAAGGTATACAGTAGGGTGGTGATTGAGAGAGTGAGAGTGAGAACGGAGGAATGGATAGGCGATGAGCAGGGAGGGTTTAGGAAGGGAAGAGGATGTGTAGGTCAGATTTTTACCCTGAATTGTGTTGTGGAGAAGTATCTGGAGAAGAAACAAAAGGTGTATGTTGCCTTTATGGACTTGGAGAAGGCCTATGACAGAGTGGATAGAGAAGGTTTGTGGAAAGTACTTAGAATATACGGAGTAGAGGGCAAGTTGCTGAAAACAGTGAAGAGCATGTATGAGGGTGCAAAGGCGGCAGTACGTGTGGAGAGTGAGCAGAGAGAGTTCTTTGACCTGAATGTTGGTTTGAAACAGGGGTGTGTGATGTCCCCGTGGTTGTTTACTGTATATATGGATGGAGTCATGAAAGAAATACTATCAAGAGCAGTGGATGTTGGTGTATCACTGAAAAGGGAGGGAATTGAGTGGAAGCTACCTATACTGCTGTTTGCGGATGATACAGTTCTGATGAGTGATAATGAATGGGAGTTGCAGGGTCTGGTAAATGAGTTTGGAACAGTGTGTGGAAAACGGAATTTGAAGGTAAATGCAGGGAAGAGCAAGGTTATGGTCTTCGAAAGGGATGAAGTCACAGAGTGTGAGGTGAAGCTGAACGGTCAGGCTATGGAGATTGTCAACTCTTTTAAGTATCTGGACAGTGTGTTGAGTAAAGATGGGACTATGGATGAAGAAGTGTGGGAGAGGGTACAACAGGGGAAGTGGGTAGTAGGAATGCTAAAAGCAGTAACAAGAAATAGGGTGGTCAGTATGGAAGTGAAGAAGTCCTTGGATGACAGTGTGGTAATCCCGACACTGACTTACGGAAGCGAAGCATGGACGTTGGTTGAGAGACTCAGACCAAGAGTGAGAGCAGTAGAAATAAATTACTTGAGGAGTGCGTGCGGAGTTACATGGAGGGATAGACAGACTAATGAGGAAGTAAGAAGGAGGTGTTGTGTGGAGGTAGATGTGCTGGAAAGTGTGAAAAGGAACAACTTGAGATGGTTCGGCCATATGGAACGTATGGAAAGCAAGAGAATGACTAAGAGGGTGTATGAGAGCGAGGTGGAGGGACAGAGAGGGAGATGTAGACCGAATGAGAGGTGGAAGGATGGAGTGAGGAAGTACATGAACGAAGGCGGTGCTGGTTGGGGGGAGGGGCGTCGACTGACTGGGGACAGAGGTGCATGGGGGCAGTTCGTTCGTGGCCACCCCTTCGGGGATCACGGCGTCAGGCAATAGATAGATAGATAGATTTGCATGTATTAAGTATTTTGGATTGCAGGGGTTGTAACAAGCTTGATAACATATGCATCATGATTTTGTAGATGACCTAACAGGCTTTTATCAAGGTACGTTATACTTAGTCCAGTAAATATTAAAGTATGTTTGTAGACTATAAGAAGAGCGTAACAAATGTTATTCGTAAATATATTTCTTGTGCGCATGAGTTAGGCTACGTTTATGGTAGTCATTGCACTTAGGTAAGTCATAATATTATTTATGACCATGCAGGAAAGCCACTCCAACAACTTCCTCTCTCTCCAATACCCCTTTTCCCCTATCTACACTCTTCATAAAATAGGAACAGTAGAAAGAAGGTACGAGGGGCCGTTGTAAAGGCTTATCCCTCAATACCTTCACCTGACCTGACTATAGTATAAATTATTGCTTGCCTAATTGAGCTTGACAAAGGGTTAGTAGGATTGGATTACGATCTCTATTTATGCCTTTGAATGTCATATAGTTAGGCAGTCTTTGATGGGAGTGACATCCAAACTAAACACTGTGCTATCTATAGGAATTGTTCATACCTGCTTTGTATATTTCACAAGAGTGGAGGGGTTATCCTATTCTAAGACTACGTGAGACTAGAGATATCATTATTTTAGTTATAAATATGAAGTGTTAATTTGTGCGGGAACGGATTGTGCATACAGTTGTTTTGTTCACGATTAGATGTCTTTATCCACCTAAAATTTAGTTATATACTACAATCCCCTAATGAAACTGAAACGTTTTAATCAAATTATGGACACTTATTATATATGTTAGTGTGACGATCATGCAGAAGAAAACATAATCATACATAAAGGTCAAGGTCGTAGGTCAAATTTTGTAAACAAGAAAACAAAAATATTAATAATTACTCAAAATTCTCACTGTGTTTTTCTTCTTACATACATAACATATTGATTAAATGTCACATAAATATTCTAAAAGTCAAGATCAAATGGCAAGGCTTATGGTCAGCGCACAAATAGTATTAATCTTTCACTAAACTCTTCCAAAACCGCTATGTGGATTGTCCCCTAATTTCACAGGCGAATCAGGGTTGTCAATGGTCAGTGCCAAAGCATATGGTCACTATTTCATGTTTACATATTATACAGTATAATGAAACTACACCAAATTAACCATACTGGTTACTATTAAGATTAGTACTACTATGCTGATCATATTTTAGATAAATATCTCATTGATTTATGTCAGAGGTCTAGGTCAAACAATATATATATTTATATAATATTTCCTATACATATTTGAGCATAGGGTGAATCTAGATGTGAGGCTGGATGGAGAAATATTGGAACAAGTAGAGTGTTTTAAATATCTAGGAGGAACGATAAGCAGGAGTGGAGGTATGGAAGTGGAGGTAAAACAGAGAGTGTGTGAAGGAAGGAATGTTTTCGGAGCAATGGGAAGTATGTGGAAGACGAGAAATCTCGGAGTGAAAGTAAAAAGTGCACTGTATCAAGGAATTGTTGTGCCAACAGTGATGTATGGGGCTGAGACATGGGCTCTGAAGAAAAAGGAGAAAAGAGGGCTGGATGTGATGGAGATGAGCTGCTTGAGGAGTATGTGTGGAGTTACTCGTATAGACAGATTGAGGAATGAAGAGATACGTAGGAAAGTGGGGCAGCAGGAACATTTGTCAGCCAGAGTGGACAGAAGGGTGCTGATCTGGTATGGTCATGTTGAACGAATGGGAGATTAAAGGCTTACAAAGAGAATATGTGAGTCAGGTACAAGGGGAGATAGAAGGGCAGGAAGACCCTCATTGAGGTGGAGAGACTGTGTAAGAAAGGCTTTGGATGATAGAGGAATGACTATAGATCAGGCAGGGGAAGTGGTGGTGGACAGGAGTGAATGGAGAATGCTTGTGAATAGTTGAGTGAACACGTGGTCATTTGGAGTAAGGGGTCGGGCGCAAGTTGGACTAGATAATAGTCCATCAGGCGCCTGGCCCGGGGAGACGATTAATATGAAGGGTGCGCCTGGAAGTGTGGTGGGAGGGCTTGTGGCTTTGGCTCCGCTGCATGTCTGCCTGCCGATATCGGAACCTCTCCGGGTGGTCGGGGGCCGGGGGAGTGCTGGAGCGACCTTGGTGACCCTGGTCTCTGGGTCTTCTCCTGGGTGACCTGGATGTGTGTGCATTGGTGCTTTTTATCTGTGTTTATTTGTTGTTTTATGTTCTTTTTGTGTTTTCCCTGTTCTTGCTCTGTCTTGGGTCGGCTACCCCCAAAATGGGGATTGGGCCTGAGCATATAGATAGATAGAATAGAATTTCCTATACTGACTAATAGATTATTACAATACTTCTCATTAAAGTGTACAGTATAGTCGGATTACCTAGTTCAAGGTCATACAAGAAAAACATAAAATCCTACGAATTATTTATTTCATAGGTAAGAATAAGATAATTGTACAACATATTATTACTATTCATTCGAATTTATAACAAAATTAGCTGAGATAGATGCACTTTTCATGATAATGAAAATATTGAAAGGATATTTTGGTAAGGATATGAGGTAAAGGCAAAAGTCAGGTATTGTTTTGATATTTCCTAAATTAATTGATGAATTATACAATGTTGACTAGCACATTTAATATATAGGTTACGCCAGCAAGAAATGAAATACTACATACAAGGTTAATGCCACAGGTCATGGTCAAAGGTTAATGTTCTGAATATTATAAAACAATTACTCAAAGTTCAGCAAACTCATTTTCCTTTAATTAAATATATATAACTTATTACCCGAATTCCATATGAATATTCCAATAGCAATGGTTAATATCAAAATTCAAGGTTGCAGAGTTGGGTATGCAGTTTTCTAAATGAGAACACTGCACTGCTATTTTTGTGTTGACTCTTCTCAAATGGTAGAAAGTTTAGCTCAATTGCCTGAATCATGTTTTCAGTTATGAGAGGTTCGAGTCCGAGATTTCTAGACTCGAAACGAATTTTCTATAGGTCTATATTTAATTTGTTAGCATTCATATCATTATGTGTTATTAATGATAGCTTTTTCAGTATATGAGGACTCATCTTCACACTTTATTACAGTTATCGTTAAACGATTTTGTGCAATTTAAGAAGATCTCTAGGAATCAAAGGGGTAACAACTATCTCAATTAAGGGGGGTCACCGGCTGTTTTTATCTTTCTCTTCTTTTCTCTTTCTCCCTGGCTTGTATCCATTCAGCCCCATTCAGCCAACTGTTTTAAGACGTTTATCCCCATCCATAGGTATCGATATCTTCCTGGCGAGCGATAGCGAGCCAGCATTGTATGGAAAAATCCGGCTTCGCCGGAGAAATGTTTTTTTCGAAAAATTTACAAATTAACCCATGGGATCCGGGGGCCTTCATATGAGGCGATCGTCGTGTCCGGGGGTATTCCTGAAAAATGGCTAAGTTTACAGTTTGATATCTACTGATTGAGACCACCTAAAGCAGTCAACTAAATTGCATAGTGTAGAACCAACCTTCGTCTGTAGAATGGCGTTGAGTTGACATCACTACGACAAGTGGTTGCCGAGATATGATGATGGGAATGGAGGTAATTTCCCGCGTATTTTCGCCTGTGTCCGAACGCTTCGCCGCAGCCCTGGCTAGCACGCACTAAGTCACTCATCACTCCCGTGGCTTTTGTACCGGTACACGATATTATGTATTTATGGAGATAATGTGATATTATTGTGTCATTTATTACTTATTCAACCTTTATTTGAGTAATATGAAACTTTATATAACATATTCTCGGCGCTTTTACTGTTATAGTAATATTATTTTGTAACTTTCACTGTTATTGTAATAGTATTGTGTCACTTTCACTTTTATTACTCTTCTTGTTATGAATTATTGTCACTCTCACTGTTATTATTGAGTTATTATTACTTATTATACATTTTGTGTCACTTTCACTTACTAGGTTTAGAGGCTAGGCTAGGCTAGGCTAGGCTACGCAAGCGTACAGTACCGTACGGTATCGTATTTGACACTTGTAATTATTACATTTGGTTGTTTCTTTCACTTAGACATATTGTTATATTGTTTTTAGTGTCACTTTCACTTTTTACAGGTTTCACTTATAAATACTTATTGAATAGTTACTCTAATATATAGTTGTTGTGTCTCTTTCACTTGCACATATTGTTATATTGTTTTTAGTGTCACTTTCACTTTTTACAGGTTTCACTTATAAATACTTATTGAATAGTTACTCAAATATATAGTTGTTGTGTCTCTTTCACTTGCACATATTGTTATATTGTTTTTAGTGTCACTTTCACTTACAATAATTATAGAATAGTGTCTTTTTCACTTGCACATAGTGTTTTATTGTTCTAGTGTCACTTTCACTAGTGTTCTCAGGGTCAGTGCCACTTAGAAGTTTACCAGGATGTGGAAATCATCGTGGCAAGGCGTGATGCACAGTTCTACCTGACATTCCTGGCACTGATACGATGTTTTGGTGGTTGTCTGGGGTCTTCGGGTGGTGTGGCTGCAGACATGGCACCGTTTCTGGGTCTTGCGACCAGCAGCTACTGGAAGGGCGACGATCCTGTGCTTCTTGTGGTGTTCGGAAGCATATGTGCGGTCCATGGTGCCAGTTCCTGGCATATGTTGAGCTCGTGGGGCATCCTCAGGCACGGCATATTCCCCAATGAGATCCAGAATGAGCTGTTTCTGGAATCTCCGAAGGTTGGTGTACTTCCTGGGCATTGTGGGGTTCATCAGCTTGTACAGGTTGTACGAGTTGAGCACAGACACATCCATCATGTGCAGGAAGAACTTCTTATACCACCTGCAGGAGGTATGCAGGCAGTCGATGAAGCCGACCTGCATGTCTGACTTGTCAACCAGATGCATGTTTATGTTGTAGTCCATAACTGCATCTGGCTTCATGATGGGCTCCCTGGTCCTGTGGTTGACTTTGCTAGAGTCAACCAGGTTGCCCTTGTGGATGGTGCTCATCATGTTGACCTTCCTTTGGTCGTGCCAATGGATTGCCAGCATCGGACCATGTTGCTTGAGGAAGATGTCCTTCTTCTTGGTCTTTTTGGGGAATTCCGGCATGTTCTTCCTCGTCCCCCGTACTGTGCCCACAGCCTGGGTTTGCTGCCTGTTCAGGTACTTGGTGAGGATGGGGGACGTATAGTAGTTGTCCGTGTAGAGTATGTGGTTCTTGTTGAAGTAGCGATCCATCATCGCCTTCACCACTGCTCCATCGAACCCTATTTCTTGATCTGCAAGAACTTCACCCTCCTTCCCACTGTAGACAATGAAGTCCAGCACATAACCCATCTTACAGTCACAGAGGACGAAGAGCTTGATGCCGAATCGATGTCTCTTGGAGGGTATGTACTGCCGGAAGTGAAGGTTCCCCCGAAGCAGCACAAGAGACTCGTCGATCACGACCTTTTGAAAAGGCTTCAAGAATGTGGAAAACTTGGCCTTCATCATGTCGTAGAATCCCCTTATCTTCCGCAGGCGGTCTGTTTGGTGTACATTGGTGTTGGTAACGAAGTGCAGGCTACCAAGTATGGCAAAGTAGCGGTCCCGGGACATAAGTTTTCCAAAAGAAGGTGTGACAATTATGTCGCCTGTGATCCAGTAGTCTGCCAGCCGATGCTTCTTCAAATGTGCCATGAGCATGGTCAGTGCTATGAACACATACATTTGGGCAATGGTGACAGGCTTCCAGGCCTTCATGTGGGAACTATGGGTTTTGCCGCTGAGGTGGTCACTGAGGGCCTTCTGCTTATTGGTCTCATCGACAACAAATGACATGACCTCATTGTCGAAAAAGGCTTTGAAAAGCTGGCCAGGTGATGAGTTGGGTCCCCTAGGGAAAGATGGATCAATCCCTGTGGCATTTTGGGCGTCATCGAATGTGGCATCTTGTGGCTGAAAGGTGGCCCCATCCTCCCACGTCCAGACATCAGCATGCCTGGCACGGGGACGGGGACGGGCAGCAGGGGCGGCAGCAGCAGGGGCGTCGGCAGCAGCAGGGGCGTCAGCAGGAGCAGGGACGTCGGCAGCAGCAGGGGCGTCGGCAGCAGCAGGGGCGGCCTGGCCACGGCCATGCCCACACTGACCAGCAGGGCCCCTGGCACGGCCACGTCCACGTCCAAGGGCACGGCCACCCCGAGCACGGCCACCCCATGCACGGGTACGTCCAGGGCCACGGCGGGGTGCAGGGTCGTCCAACCACTCAGCTTCGTCCACAACAGGGTCGGCTGGCAGGTCATAATTATCCTGCTCAGAATCTGCACTGTGGTCGTCCGTAAATCTTGAAGGGCGGCCATATTCGTGGGCATCTTCTGGGTCATAGGTGGGATCCTGGTCGTCACTTGGTGGTGGTACATCAGGTGGCGACTGCTGGTGTGGGCGGCTAGTGGGTGGTAAAGGTGAGCTAGTTGGCTCTGCAGTTTTCTGGCGACGACGAGAGCGTTTTAGGGACAGCTTAGGGCCTGAGGTGCTGCTTTCTGCACCCCCTGTGGCCATGAACAAGGCCCTTCTGGAGAGGTGTTGACCACTTGCACCACTTGTTGAGGGCTGTGGGTCATGCGGGGCCAATTCCGCACCACTTGCACCCCTTACACCACTTGTTGAGGGCTGTGGGTCATGCGGGGCCAATTCTGCACCACTTGCACCACTTACAGCACTTGTTGAGGGCTGTTGGTCATGCGGGGCCAATTCCGCACAACTTGCACCACTTACACCACTTGTTGAGGGCTGTGGGTCATGCGGGGCCAATGAGGCACCACTTGCACCACTTGTTGAGGGCTGTGGGTTATGCGGGGCCAATGAGGCACCAGCCGCGGGCGACGAGGGCCCGGGAGACAATGGAATAGGCCTACCCACGCTCGACTCTTCACTCTCATCCTCACTATCAGCATCTTCACCTCTTTCCCTTTCGGCCGCCTCCCGTGCCTGCTTCCTTGCACTATCCAGCACAGCTCTCCTATAGAAGTAACTGGCTATTTTGGCCGGGGAAGGAGTCCCCGGAGTCCCCACAGCCGACGCCGGGGTCGCAAGCGTGCGCGCCGGGTCACGTTCACGTGATGCGGGTAGGACACTTCCCATTTCACCCACACTTTCATCACCTTCATGATGTTCATCGCATCCAACATTGGCATCGATATCATCATCACTATCGTCATCATCAGTGCTATGAAAGCCCTGGAATTCTTCGCCATATTCCACTTCATCAACATCTTCACTAACCACTTGCTCTTCGTCAAACTCACTCTCAATCTCACTAAGGTCATGATCACTTAACTCTCGTAACACACGGGCAACACCACCGGGACTTAGCAACGTTTTCTTCGTCGTTTTAGCTTTGCCTTTCGTAGGCTTACGGGTCGCGGCGACGGGCGTGGATTCGGAAACAGCGATTTTTTTTGGGTTAACTCCAGCCATCTTGGGTGCGTGATAACAACTGATGCTGCCTGGTAGTTTGTGCTTGGTGGCGCTGCGGTCGCCCACGCACCAAAAAAAATCAGCCCGCACACTTTGAATGCTTTGACTTTGATTTAGCCTCATATGAGGCCTCCCGGACTCCTAACCATTAGACGTTTTGCCTCATATGAGTCCTCCCGGATCCCAGGGGTTAAGCTTGCTGTCAAAACAAAAATATATATATATGCTGACTCGCTACCGCTCGCCAGGAAAATATTGACACCTGGATGGGGTTAATGTCTTAAAACAGTCGGCTGAATGGGGCTGAATGAATGCAAGCCAAAGAGAGAGGGAGAGAAAGAGAAAAAAAGCGGCGTGGGCACCCTTAACTCTAGCTCCCACAAGTCCTTCCTGCACTGAATCGTCTAATAATAATCAGGATAAACTATCAGAACCCACCGTAATCATCAAGGGGTTAACCTTATTTGGCCCAAGGGGGGTGTCGGTTCACCTCCTCTGTTTAGCTCCATTTGTTTGGAGATTTTAAGACATTTCACTGCATTATTTTGGCGATAATAACACGCTTCACCCCATTCAGGTGTCGATTCTCATCTAGGCGAGCGCTGGCGAGCCTTAACTTAGGAGAAATCAACCTTTGTCCATTAACGTATGACAAGTCTATTACTCAGGTACACCCATGTACACTCAAGGGCATATAGGCCTACGCACACATTTTAATCAAAATCGAACGCAAACGAAAAAATACAAAGCTGTAGTATAGCTCCGATAATTCAAAACTTGGCAATAAAGTTCAAAGATTCAAATTGGTGTAACATTGTATAAGTCCACGATTGTACACTTCAAAGGGAACTGATATTAAAAATCGTCTGATAAATACATTGATGCGAAATGATCGTAAAGGAAAGTACACTACAAGCACAACAAGATTGTTGGTTATTTCCTTCCAAATACCAAGACAGACGGACATTTCAACCAACCAATATTGCATTATGGATGGAAAGATTGCAGCCACAACATTTCAACCAACCAATACTACACTCTGGATGGAAAGATTGCAGCCACACCATTTCAACCAACCAATATTGCACTCTGGATGGAAAGATTGCAGCTACAACATTTCAACCAACCAATACTGCACTCTGGATGGAAAGATTGCAGCCACAACATTTCAACCAACCAATACTGCACTATGGATGGAAAGATTGCAGCCACAACATTTCAACCAACCAATACTGCACTCTGGATGGAAAGATTGCAGCCACAACATTTCAACCAACCAATATTGCACTCTGGATGGAAAGATTACGGCCACAACATTTCAACCAACCAATATTGCACTCTGGATGGAAAGATTGCAGCCACAACATTTCAACCAACCAATACTGCACTCCGAACGGAAAGATTGCAGCCACAACATCTCAACCTGCCAATATTGCACTCCAGATGGAAATCCTGAATGACGAATGCGCTGTCTAGCAAGCAACAAACAATCCAAACTCTCATCCTTACAGTGTAGTGTCGTGTCAGCAGGTTCAGGACCAATATCATACATGGATCGAGGCCCCCAGAGAGATAAGCGGCTTAACTTGTGTGCAGAGATTCATGTTGGTGTCTCAGTTATTGTGGCTAGTTGTAGGCATGTTGTGGTTCTATTGGTGGACGGGTGGCCCCAGACTCTCCTTTCAAGCTGAATTTGTGCATTTGTTGTTATAAAATATCGCGGCCTTCTCTAAATCACAAGCTCGCTATCGTTAACCAGGACAAAATTGAGAAATTGGGATATTTTGAGGTAGTTTTCTAGGAATTGTGCTGGTGTTTAGTAGTGGAGGTGGCAACACTGTCTGTCATGCGGGGAAGCGTTAGAGAGAGGGATGGTTTTGTGTAAATGAATGATGAGGGTTTGAAAAGAGGCCTAAGTATTTGTCCACCCAGTTGCGGTAGCTTGTACACTCATTCATACACATTGGAGGATTCCTAATGTTTTTCCAGTGAAATTATACTTCTATACGATAGTATATAATCTTATACAGTATAGGTATATTTATACTGTATATATACTTTATAATCAAAGATGAACACATTTGTTTTTAGTGTAATATAAAGCTCGGAATTTAACCCTTCCAGTACCGGTGACGAGTTTTGTAATTGGTTTCAGCTAAATCTATACGATTTATCTATATTCGGCTTAGGATAGATATATGAAAGCTAAAGAGATAAGACGTTCTGTAGTATTTCAATTTCTAGACACATGAGAGCGGGAAAAGCAGAAGGTATGGCTGGTATTATTGTGGAGTGTATTAAGAAGGGTGGATATGTGATAATAGATTTACTGGTGAGACCAATCAATGAGTGCTTTGTTGTGTCAATGGTACCAATAGACTGAAGGAGTACATGTGTTGTACAAGGGGAAGGGAGACCGGCAGGAGTGTTCAAGTTCTAGAGGTATTAGTTTATTATCAGTTGTTGGAAATCTTTATAGCAGGGTGTTGATAGATAGGATAAGAAAGAGTACAGAAGGTGCAATAGGAGAAGAGCAGTGTGGTAATAGGAGGGGAAGAGGGTGTGTGGATCATATTTTTACAGTAAGACAACTATGCGAGAAGTATTTAGAGAATCATAAGGAGATATTTTGGGCTTTTATGAATTTTGAAAAAGCGTATGATCGTGAGGATCGAGAAGCAATGAGGAAGGTGCTAAGGATTTATGAAATTGGAGGAAATTTGGTAAGAGCAGTCAAGAGTTTTTATGAAGAGACCAGAATATGAGTAGGAAATTAGTTGAGTGAATGGTTTGAGATAAATGTAGGTCTGCGACAGGGTTGTGTAATGTCACCGTGGTTCATTAATGTATATATGGATGGTGTGGTGAGGGAGGTGAAAATGAGAACTATGGGCAGAGGTTTGGGTTTAGTAGGAAAGAATGGTAGAGATTGGGAGTTGAACCAGTTGCTGTTTGCTGATGACACAGCGTTGATGGTAGATTCTGAGGAGAAACTGTAGCGAGTAGTCAAAGAGTTTGGTGTGGTTTGTGGGAGGAGGAAGCTGAAGGTGAACGTCAATAAAAGTAAAGTGATGGTGTGTAATAAGGGGGATCGTAGGGTAAATCTAGATGCGAGGCTGGATGGGGAATTTATATTCTTCTGACTGATGGGAACTTTCTCTACTACCTTACATTCTTATTTCCTCTTTTCCCTACCCTGTTTAACTTCCATGGTCCCGTTGGTGCAGAGCTAGTCAGCCAACATATTATCGCTTGAGCTCTCACGAGATACTTGCCTATTAGATAGCCTATTTTGGAAGGGTTGACTTAGAATAGGATTGATTTATGTTTGTTGCACTTGTATATGCATTTCCCTGTGTATTATTATTATTATTCCTGTTTTCTGCTAGTCTAGGTAATGCTAGACTGGGGTAAGGCTTTTCTGTGTTACGAGTTGTTGTTTGATGCAGTGGTTAAGCGATAAACCTGCATACTCGTTTCGGTTCAGTGAAGCCTAGGTTGTCTTCGCGGCTGACTGTGTTGAGTTAATCATTTACAGTGCGTGAGGGCAAAAGCCTAACCACCCTGTATTTTATTAACAGTTTGTTTTTACTTTGTCAAGGAGCCGGGAGAAAACCAGATACAAGGGATCTGGATTTCTCAAAGTGCACTTGTTAGTTTTAACGTAATACTTTAAACAGTCGTGAGGACTTCGCTTGGCTACGAGCCGTTTTTGCTCAGTCACTGCTACCTTTTTGCCTACAGTACCCCAGCTAGACTTTACTCGATTAGTAGATACAGAATAGTATTGAAGCTTTCCTTATGTATGATATTGTTTATGCACTATTGATTTCATGTGTTGCAAGCTTGGCTACTTTAGTGATTAGTGGCCCACGAGCACAGTCCGAGTATGCTATTGCCGTTGCATTTGCGGAGTACTTCCTTTTAATGTTTGCCATTTACTATTGCATATTCTTTTAATTATTCTTATGCCAATTTAAGCCTTTAATAGTACTTAAATGCCAGTGTTTTTGCTTATTGAATTACTGTTCAAAATCCGATATGTACTTCTTACGAGCATCCGAGAAGCATCTAACTTTTTTCAGAAGATTCCTTGCTCGATGCTTAAGGACTATTAATTAACTTAACGTAATAGTGCCGATCCGAAGTAGAGGGTGGTGGACTTCTTAAGTTCATAGTCAAGGGTGGATTACTTCGGCTTCAGCCAACACTATTCTTTTGTGTTGTTGTTTCTTACTTCATTGTTTGATTGTTGACCAGACTAGATCATTCCTGTCTCTTTATTAGTCTGTTGTTGAACACTAGTACCGAGTTCTTGTATACCCCGTTATAGCAGATTGAACTCTGGAGGGTATTGGTGTTTTTTGTTCGGCTGGCAGTACTCAGGGGTTGGGATCGTGTGTTTCCGTTGTGGCAGCGAGCCATATTCGAGTCCTGATTGAGAGCCCTTGTGTACCCGAGTGCCAGTTCGTAACAAATGGCGACCTTGCTTAGGATTTTGTGAACATTATAAATTTTTGCAGAGTTGTACAACATTTGTTTGTTTGTATTTTAGCGTGCATATTGAAGAATATTTTTTTGGTATGGCAATTAGTAAAGCATTTAAGAGACTCCAGTTAATTTAGTAATTAGTGCTTGCATAGGAAGTTTAACACTTTTGTCTCGAGAATTTTTTTGTGGACTTCAGTATGTCGTGCATTAGCACTGACGATGAGCGAGAGATGTCATTTGAAGGTGTGCCGTTAGTAACCAGTGAGGAGGATGCTAGAGTTTTTGTGAGTAAGCGGTACCACGTGACGGAGGAGAGGCTGACTGGGGTGGATGTTTGTGGCTTGCACCTGATAGCCAAGGTTTTGGGCATTTCCAATGTAGCAGGAATGTCCAAGGGGGAGCTGATTTCCTGGGTGTTGCGTGGGCGACATGGGGTTTCAGAGGAGAGGGCGTTTGGGGGGGGTTCCTCCCCAGATCCCCTCTCACTCGACTCCCACAGTGCCGTCCACTCAGTTACCGGAGGTTAGCACTCTCTCACAGAGGGATGAGAATTGGCAGATTGGAGTGCCCTCGGGTGGTGCACGTGGTGGTTCCCCAGTTTTTGCCCCCCCTCCTTCAGTAGTGGCAGCTCCCTCTTCCTGCCTGTCTCCAGATATGGTATTTAGACTTGAGCTTGCTAAGATTGAGGCTAGGAAGCAGGAGATTGAGGCTAGGAAGCAGGAGAATGAGACTAGGAGGCATGAGATTGAGGTTAGGAGGCAGGAGGATGATACCAGGAGGCAGGTGGATGAGACCAGGAGGCATGAGGCTGAGCTTAGGTACGACTCAGAGAAATATTGTGCTAAATTAGATTTAGATAAGACTCGTGCAGAGTCGACAGGGACTCGGATGGGCCGTGAGGGCCAAGTAAGAGAACAGTCCTTAGCCCACTTAGTCAAATTGGTGCCGGTATTTAGTGAAACTGAAGTCACAGAATTTTTTAATCGTTTTGAGAAGAAGTGTAGGGAGCATAATTGGCCTGAAGAGAAGTGGGCAGCTCTAGTCTCCTCAAGACTTACGGGTAAGGGTCTGAAGGCTTATGATGCACTGCCTTTAGAGTCTTGCATTGACTACCCAGAATTGAAGAGAGCTGTCCTACGGGCATACGAGTTGCAACCGGAAACATATCGATTGAAGTTTTGGGGTGTTACAAAGACTAGGGAGGCGACCTTTCTTGAACATGCCCGGGACTTAAAAGATGCACTTAAAAACTGGACACGTTCTGAGAAAGCTGAGACGGCAGAACAGTTGACTGAGCTGTTTCTGCTCGAGCAGTTTTATAAGTGTACTGGTGCAGAAATGACTTTAACTATTAAAGAAAAGAACCCAAGAACTCTTCAAGAGGCAGCTAAGATGGCTGACCTCAGGTTGTCGCTAATCAGGGGATGTGAATCTGTAAAGCGTGTTGATGCAGTTCCCAAGGGGCGCGATACTCCAAACCCTCGAGCTCAGGACAATCACTATAGATATAAACCTCAGTTTAAAAGCCAAGATACCAGGACTGAACCAAAGACTACAGCCGTCCCATTACAGAAGGGTCAGAACTCCGCCCCTTATCAGAAGAGACCGATAGGGGAAGTGGAATGTTTTCATTGTAGAAAGAAGGGGCATTATGCAAAATCTTGTTCTAGTAAGCCGCCAGCTGCAGCCGTGTCTTTGGTGCGCAGCATAGGTGTGGCTGAAATGTCGTCTGGATTTACCCAGGGTACTTTGCCAGCGGCAGGGTCACAGGCTATGTATAAGACTCAGGAAGGCTCGTCCCCTGTCCGTGATGTCTTTTGCGCCCATAGAGGGACCGGTAGGGTAAGTTGGGCGGGTTGCCAGCATAAGGTGGAAGTTTTGCGTGATACTGGAGCTTCACAGATACTTTTGAAGAATTTCACAGGGCGACCAATTAATGCGGCACGGGTGGTTGTTGTTCAGGGTATTAATGCAACCAGGTCATACCCGTTGGTTCGTGTGGAGCTGGAAGTTGATGGTGTGATTAAGGACTTAGATGTTGGGATCGTTGAGAAATTGCCAGTGGAGGGCGTCGACCTTCTTCTTGGCAACGACTTTGCGGTGCCTACTTTAGACGTTCCACCCTTAGTCGTTGCCGAGAGGCCGGCCGACGTGAGTAGGGAGGAACAAGAGTGGGTAGTGAGTTGTCAACACCAACAGATGGCATGTGTGGTAACTCGTTCCCAAGCATTTAAGGTATCACAGCCTATTTCCCAGGCCACAGAACAGCGGAGGAAGGGAATTAAGGAGAAGCGGAAGGCTGGGAAAAGTTTGAAGAGTTTAGAACCAGTGGCTCTCCCAAAAGACCCAATAGCAGGACCTTTGACCGAGTCTGTTGTAACTCCAGTGCCTAACACAGTTGATAAAGTAGTGGAGGAGGCAGAGACTCAGAGACAGCACCGTTACCTGCAGCGAGAAAACCGGATGTCTAAGTTGGATGTTGGGGGAGGGCATGAGTTGTTGACCAAGCAGTTAGACATGTTGGCTCCCACAGACATTCGAAAGTTGCAATTAGAGGATCCAGAGGTTTTGCAGTGTACCAATGGGGCTGTGGAGTTAGAAGAAGATAGGGATGCAAAGGCAGGGGATTTTTTTTTCTTTAATGGAATTTTATACCACCGATATCAAGATCCTAAAAGGAACTGGGAGGGCGGATCAGGTACAGTTGACCAGCTGGTCGTGCCAGAGGGCTGCAGGGAAAGTTTGCTTAGGTTGGCTCATGATTCTCCATTATCAGGACATTTGGGTGCCAAGAAAACGGTGGCGGCTTTGGGGAAATTGTTTTGGTGGCCGGGGATCAAGTCTCATGTGCAGTCATGGATAAACTCATGTGATATTTGTCAACGTGTCGGGAAACCGAACCAAGTTATTCCTAAGGCTCCGTTACACCCTATTCCTGTGATTGGGCCACCCTTTAGTAAAATTATTGTTGACATGGTTGGTCCACTCCCTCCCACTAAGGCTGGAAATAAATTTGTGTTAACCATAATGGATGTTGCCACTAGATACCCCGATGCATACCCTATGAAAAATGGAATGGCTAAGACGGTAGTCAGTAACTTGTTGTGGTACTTCTCAAGGTACGGGTACCCGGAGGAGATTCAGTCTGATCAGGGATCTAATTTCACCTCCAACATGTTCAAGCAAACAATGCAACAGCATGGGATACGAGCAGTAGTATCGTCAGCGTATCACCCTGAGAGTCAAGGGGTGCTTGAGCGGTGGCATGCTACACTCAAAAGCATGCTCAGGTGTTATTGTGCTGACAACGGTATGGATTGGGATCTTGGATTGCCTTATGTGCTGTTTGCTGCTCGGGAGGTACCTGGTGAGAGCCTGGGATTTAGTCCAAACGAGCTGATTTTTGGACACCGTGTCAGGGGCCCCCTTAACATGCTGAAAGAAATTTGGGAGGGGACTGTGCAGCCTTGTCCATTATTAAAGTATGTGCTTGAAAGCCGTGAGCGCATGCTTAAGAGTCTGGAGATGGCAGGTAGAAATTTGACAGAATCACAAGCTTTGTTGAAGGACAGGTATGATCGCAAAGTGAGGCTCCGGAAGTTCACTGTAGGACAAGAGGTATTAATTTTGTTGCCTTTGGTTGGTAACCCCCTCTCTGCGAAGTACACTGGACCTTATAAAATTGTAGAAAAAATTTCAGACTTAGATTACCTTCACTCCGGAACCAGTTGAGCTAGAGAGCTCTACTCAACGCCATTCTACGCAGGAAGGTAAAGCGCTCATTTATATATATGTTTGATTAATGTAGGTAATATATTAAGCGAGATTAGCCTTAGTGTACTTTTGTTGATATTCGACCAGATCGCCCGGATACGAGCTCCGTCATTAAGGAGAGCCTGCCCGGGCCAGGAGGGTTAAACTGATTAAAATTGTTTCCCCACATTTGTTAAACCATTTATCCTTGTGTAAGTGGACTGGTCAACCGTGAAATGCTTGTGAAACAGATTTAGCTCTCAGAAGTGCTCCTTTTATAGTTCACCTCCAACCTTGGCATTATTTTCGTTTTTCTTCTTTGAACTAAATAACGCACACTACTCCAATAAGAGATGGACTATCGACTTTTGCACCAGTATAAGTATTTAGAGAAACAACTCGAGATAGACAAAGTAAGAAGGGGGGAGACATCTTACAACAATCATATGGATAGTGGTGTTAAAGGGGGTCACCTGTTTTTCTTATCTTTCTCGCCTTTGCTCTCTTTCTCTGAGTTGTATCCATTTGGCCCCATTCAGCCAACTGTTTTAAGACGTTTATCCCCATCCAGGTGTCGATTTCTTCCTGGCGAGCGATAGCGAGCCAGCTTTGTATGGAGAAATCCGGCTTCGCCGGATAAATGTTTCTATCAAAAAATGTACAAAGTTAGCTTGCTGTAGAACAGAAATATATATATGCTGGCTCGCTACCACTCGCCAGGAAAATATTGACACCTGGATGGGGGTAAATGTCTTAAAACAGTAGGCTGAATGGGGCCGAATGGATACAAGCCAAAGAGAGAGGGAGAGAAAGAGAAAAAAGCGAGGTGGGTCCCCTTAAAGGTCGGAGAATGTAAACAGGAATATTGAACGAGCGGGAGATATTTATAGCGGGAAGGTAAAAGGGAGAAGCCGCAAAAAGGAAATAAAACTAAAGGTAGTGGAGAGGCCGGTGAGGTGGCCATATCGTATGTTAGAGGGAGGAGAGCAGGAGCACCCAAGGAGGTAGTGAGTGCAACAGAACCAGGGAGAGAGAGAGAGAGAGAGAGTAAGAGTGAGTTAGAGAGAGCGAGAGAGTAGGAGTTAGAGAGAGAGAGAGTGAGAGAAAATGATCTTCCCGATATGCCCCACCCACTTATTCTCGAACTATTCTATGCTCACTTTCCGAATTCAGTAGTTGGCTGAAATGTTCCCTCTACCTCTCTGCTCTCTCCCTCTTTACTACTAATATTACTCTATTTTTATCCATCTTGCACACCACTATTACTTCTGTTTCCACCTTCTCTCACGTTCTTCACCTCCTTCCTAAACCGTTTCCTTGCTTTCAATCCAATTCGCACTTAGACTCCTTCCAAACTTTCTTCCACTCTTTGTTTATTCACTCTCACTACTCTCTTCACCTCTCGTCTTTTTTTCTACACACTGCTCCCTCTTCAACCTTTCCATTTCCTCATTACCTCTGCTCCCCAGCCATTCCTCATGTTTTTCCTTAGCTTCCACCGCATGTCTAACCTACTCACTCCACCATGCTGTTCCCTTTACTCCCCTACACCTCTTCCTAACCTCACATACTGACTCACATGCTGTACATCCTTAAGCAACCTGCACACTTCTTCCACTTCCCTCTGCTGTTCCAAGTTATGTTATTCCAAGTTAAAAGTAATTTTATCATATGAAGGTTGATCAAGAATGATATCCAAACTTGAAGTCACATATAAGACTATATTAAATTATTGAGCTATGAAAAAGTTAACAGGAAAATATAATCATACTGTATATCAATAGTTTCTGTGACTGAATCACAAGATTGGCTAAGTGTCTTATCCAATCATAAGTTTTGATAAGCTCGGGAAGGCTATATTCCAGGTGAGAGCTTATCAAAGCTTGTGATTGGGTAAGACGCTTAACCAATCTGTCATCAAGTGTATCAGAGAGAGAAAGAGAGGTAGAGAGAGAGAGAGCTACATAAGGTTGAGTACCACTATGAGTGATTCATAGTATATACATACATGCATATATCAATTTGAAGACTGACTGCTCCACACAAAGTGTGCTTCCGGTCTTGTGTTCTAATGGTGGCACTCCAGGCAGCCCTGTTCAGAGATGCCTCAAATGCTAGGTATTATAATTCAAGACTAGACTGTATGGTCTGATCCCATGTCTTTCTTGGTCTACTCATTGATGTAGCTCCCTCCGCATTTACAGACTTAATCTATTCACCCAACTTAGTTCATCCATCCTCTCCACATGTCCAAACTATCCAAGCCTACTAGTATGCATCTCAACACTGATACTCTTGATACCTAACTGTCTCCTCAGCTTTTCACTAGATATCCTATCTTGCAGTTTGGCCCCACACAGCCATCTCACCATTCTCATCTCGTTATGTTCCATTCGGTTGAAATCATCTGCTTTGACAAGCCAATGTTTCTGAAGTGTGACGTTAACCACTCCGTTAGAACCGCATGGCATGTCCTACGGTGACTCGCTAGGATCGCCAGGGCAGTGGATGTGGCTACAGTTGATGTATTTTTGTGTGCTTTATTTCATATGAAAGCTCGTGTCATGGGCAGTCCAGAAAGGCTCTTTGTTTTCGCCCATGTCAAGGCTTTATATATTTAATTGCATAGTATATGTTTTATCATTAAGTAGTAATGATAGGAATTGAGAGAGAGAGAGAGAGAGTAGAACAGAGTGAGAGGAGGCGCGTAGTGTTTTGCTATACTCGATGACGTCATAGCTGGCTGGCCTCGTGGGGATTCGTTGAGGGAGTTTTTTTACCATGCTTGGTGACGTCATGTTTGGCTGCCTTCTTTAGTATTGGTTGGAGGACTTGTTACCGCTTTTTTCCCACACGGCTCGAGCTAGTGCTTGTATATATACAGCCCTCTCGCCACTTTCTCCCTCAGATCTGGTTTCTAGAACGAAATCCCTCTTATCCCTTTCATACCTGTCCTCCGCTCTACACCTGAGAATCTTTTCCTCTGTCTATCTCTCTCATTTTCCATATCTTTCACCACCTTTTATTAACATTATACCCCCTCTGGTTAACTCTGCAAAATCAGCTTTATGCTGGCCAGTTGTATTGTGCGTTAAGGTCTGATATAACCTATGTATGTTAGTTGTTAAGATAAGTTGATCACGAAGCATTGGTTAGCATTCATATAGTTCAGTACTGCTTCCTATAATTATTAGTGTTCTGCTGGATTAGATAATGCTAGACTAGGGGTCTGATATTATAAGGTATTGTTTCCTATGAGTGCTGGCTTTAGTTAAAAGCTGCACGACATACCTGAGAACTGGAGTTGATTGAGTAAATTCTAGTCTGTGTGCCATTGAGAGTAGAGCATGCACGAATGAGGGCTTTTTGCCTATACCATTCTGCACTGTTCTAAGCTCGTTGTTTGTCTTTGAGGTACGCCAGGAGAACGCTTAATACTTCGGTATTAAGGTTTCTCAAGAGAGCTACCCTTCATTATAACGTAATATTTGACGCACAGACTTGAGATTTGCACTAGGCTATAATAATAATAATAATAATAATAAACGGTTTATTAAAGAATGGCAGCCTCATGAGCTGAAAATGGCTATCCGGCATGCCATGCGCACCAGTATCTCGTATCATTGACTCCAGCTAGACTTTATCAGTCATAGTAGACATTAAGTATATTAAACCAATTACTCTTTTTATGCATACCCGTTTATGATTACACAAGCATTTCGCAGCCTAGTTTGATGTATGGAGACACAAACGACTTAGGCTCTTTTTGTTGATAGGAATACTGCATTGTTGTAGCGTTTAGGATATTCTTGGCCCCGACTGCATTATATATCCTGCCTTTTGTGTGCATAGCCTGCACGAGCATTGTTCCGCTGCCGGCCTTTTTGGGTTCCATTTCCGATTCAAGCATCTTGATAGCATCTAACATTTAAAGAAGATTCCGTGTTGGTGTTGAAGGACTTTAGTGCACTTTCTTTCATGCAGGAGTGCCTGACATTTATTGATTAAAGTAACGTAAGCTGTAACTTCTCTTACCACCTTACTTTGCATACCATAACCAAGCACCTTCGGTTATAGGTAGTAATAGGCTGTTTTCACATAACATTAAGCCGAGAGTAGACGCACATTTATTGAGAGTTTAATAACCTATTATTGCCTATAGAACTCTGTAGAGTATTTGTGTTCTTTGTTCACTGGGAATATACATCAGAGGTTGGATCTAGCGCTTTCCGTTGTAGCATTTATGCCATTACTAGTCCAATGAATAAGAGCCCTGATATATTTAAACCTCAGTCGTAACAGAAGCATATGTCATTGCGCTTCTAACATGTTTAGTAATGGCAGCAGTTCTCTGAACTCTCCTTAGGGGCATCTATTTCTGCCGATAGTGGCGGTATCGTCACCACCACCGGCAGAGATGGTATCTCTCGGTATCAAAACTTGTCCACAATTGACTCATTGCCAAAGTGATCACTCTGGAGCTGGTCATTTAAGACATGCTCACTTTTGCATAAGATGCATACAAATTTCTCACCTTCGAACTATTTTCCTCCCTTTATTCTAGTACAGTGCTTCTTCCCCTGGTGTACTCAGCAGCGGCAGAGCTACACTGAATTGATTTCGCACCAACCCCTTTTCTGCATACTGCACATGGGTATACACTACTGTTTTCTACTTTTTCAAGCCACAATCTACTGTGCAAACCTTGGTTCTATTCATATTAACTCTTAATCCTTTAATTAGTCTCTCCATCTTCGTAGCTTGGCCTCGGCATCCCACATACTACCTGCGATAAGTACTAGGTCATCTGCGTACAGCAGTTCCCATGAGAGCTCAGATCTAAAATGTCCAGATAGTGCCTCCAGATCCATAACAAAGAGGAAAGGGCTTAGCACAGAGCCCTGGTGGACTCCAATGCGAACTGTAAACACTTTACTTATTACACCTTTCACCCTCACAGGCGTTTGCGAATCCTCGTACATCTTCATTAACACATGCATCAGCCATGCACCACACTGTATTTTATTATATTCCATAAATCAAAAGTTAAGAACATCAATTGAGTAAAATGGCTACTGGACATCATTAACCAATATAATTATTATGTTCTCTCCACCAACCAACTCTACTCCTAAAATCGATTAATGAAATTAACAACCACATGCGGCAGTCCGGGGATTCGAACCTAGGATGCTCACACCGAAAATCAACACACTATGCACTGCACCACGAAGACAGTTAAAGAATACTGCACAAGCCTACGATTTATTATGCAGTTTCGAATCCTGCATACCAATCTTAGCATGTACAATATTCCAACTGCACTATCGGAGGCTATGCATAGGTGAAAGGAAATAGTAATTAATGGGACTTAACCCTGGGGAAGGCCTCTCGATAAACTACTACTGAACCCGAATTAATTATTATGTTCTCTCCACCAACCAACTCTACTCCTAAAATCGATTAATTAAATTAACAACCACATGTGGCAGGACTTCCGGGGATTCGAACCTAGGATGCTCACACCGAAAATCAACACACTATGCACTGCACCACGAAGAAAGTTAAAGAATACTGCACAAGCCTACGATTTATTATGCAGTTTCGAATATAATATAATATAATATTCACTGTGGCACTACAGGGCATGCCATTTTATATTATGCTATTTGTAAAGTGTGTTAAGACTACTCATAGATGGCTGATTGTATAAATATTAAAATTACTTAAGGGGACATGGGCCGATTTTCTGGACCACCTTCTCCCTCATGTTTAGCCCCATTGGTTTTCAGATGTTAAGATGTTTGCCCCATTAATTAGCTGATTTTAAGACCTTTCACCCCATTTTTTCGTCAATATTTAGACCTTTCGTGCTATTTAGGTGTCGATTTTTTCCCTGGCGAACGATAGTGAGCCTGTAATGTTGGAAGAACCGGCCTTCGGCCGGAATTTACAAATTAATCTAGAAGGGGGATCTAATGGATGTTTTTTAACATTTGATGGTGGTCTAGGGAGCAAACTAGAAAAATAATGAATACATGCAAAAATCGCCCAAAGCGTGAACCATCTCCCCATAAAGGAGGTTAGAATTAAAGTTGTTGGCTTAATTATAGTAAATTGACTATGGTGTTGGTAAAATTTATTTTAGCAACATGAGCAAAATTAGCCTCAGAACTACAGTATATATATCTATGTCATTGTACTGAAAATATTGACAACGTTATTGCTTTTTATATTAACTTTTACAAAAGGGCCTGTTCACGAGTTAAATATTCTTTTATGTCATAAATGTATTACATATTCCATGTTTATTCGTCTACATCTACACAAATGTAATCCAACCTAACTTAAAACTTACCATAGCCTTAATTGTAAACCTAAATTAAACCTAAATAATCTAGCCAAACGAACTTCAAAATTTGTGCAAAGCAATTTTAGCGTCGGTGAATTTAGTAGTTGGTGAAATGAGCGACCCGGCTGCACTGAGGTTCTCCGGAGCACAGTATTACCCTTAGTCACTGTAAGCAAGACCCAAGCATAACATACCTTAGGCTATATATACACACGAACAGTATATGGACCTAATATGTGCGGTTAATTACACCAGGATATTGTCTCTGTAACTGGTTGGTACACACACACACATACACACACACACACACACACACATGCAATATGTGGTATGTGTTATGCAGTATGTGTTATGCAAAAACATGCGCATGCAAACAGTTACACATAATACTACAAGTACACATCACCGTAAGACATCCTTCACATGCATACACACAACTATGCATTCAATTACAGGAAAAATATAACCAACCCAATTAAAACAACGCAATATTCACACAACTATACAAACATAAACATTGATGCAGTCCCACAACCACACAATACAGTATACTGTATATACACAGATAAGTACAGTTAATACGCATAATAACATGACGGTACACCCATAGAGACACCCGTACACACACAGACAACCATACACACAGGCACCCACTTACAGACACCCATACACACACAAACCCACAGACACGAACTCACAAGCCCTCATACACACACACTCACAGACTCCCTTGTTTAATGGCTGCCAAATTTCCTCACTGACCTCCTACAAGCCGTGCGGTTAAAAAGCACCTTATCCTCCACCCTCCCCCTGACTTGCTGTGTGACACAAGGTACAAAGATGGGACCCCTATTTTCCCTCATCCTAATTAATGATGCAACACTAGACACAGATGCACGCTGGAAGTGCGTGGATTACTTAACAAACGGAGTTAGTATTTACAAAACATCCACCAACTTCAGCGCTCTTCAGTGTCATGTCAACCAACTTTAGGACTAGGCTGCCGCCAATGATGTAACCATAAATATCGCCAAAACAGTGGAATGCACATAAACGTGGGTTCAGATATCACCCCCAGATCCAGCGCTTTACAGGTAGTGAACAATTTCAAACTCTTAGGAGGAGTCATAGACAACAATCTAATTTGGAAACCCCACGTCTATAGTGTTGTCAAAGTATGTGGTTACATACACCTTTGTTGTCCTAAGTCGTTAGGCACCCCCCTATCCGACCTCACATTTGTGTACAATCTCTTCATTCTGCCCAAACTCACTTATGCCTGTCTGGCGTAGGCATCCTCATTAACAGCAACACAAAAAGAACAACTTGAAACAGTGCAGAAAAGAGCTTTCAAGATAATTCTAGGGCTCTTACACACACACTACCCCGAAGTGTTACGGTCTCTGGGGTTAGAAGCCCTATCTAGCAGACTTACCCAAAAATTCGGTGAAGGTCTGACCATAACTCCCAGGCACCGCTATACACTGCCCCTCCCCCGAGTAGCATTCAGACACCGTAATGCACTCGTCTCCATTTGCGCCAGAACGGTGAGATACCAAGTAAGCCCAACCCTCTGCTTAGTGAACCTAACCAATCAAAAATAAGTCAAGCCATAAATAGTACCTAGTGTGCAATGAATCATACATTATACTTCTCCATATTGTTTTCTGTCAATGTGCTTACAGGTAATTGTAGTCTGACAACTTCAACATATAAGCTTCGTAAGAAGTAAGCTACCTGACAAAATCTACCTTCGGTCTAGTTTCCATTCATAATGCAAATAAGCCTCAAAATAGTACGAACACAAAAGTAATTTAATAGCTTGTTCATCGAAAATTGCCGGAAAACAGCTTCATGTGACTCCCCATTTAGACTGTCTATATTACAATACCTCCGAAGATCTTGAAAATGATAAATTATCATATTAACTTCACTTAGCCTACTAAAAATATTATCTGAAAGAAATTGCGTAACCATATCCCATGTGAACAGTGAACATAGTACAGTGACGAACCGCTTAGAAAAGCCCCCAAAATACAATTCGTACGAAATGTGACAGCTCTATCCTAGGTAAACAGTGAACATAGTCAGTAAACTATCTTATGAGCAATCGGCAAAGCTTTCCAAAATGAACAACTATTTTCTCGACTTAAAAGCTATGTGTAAACCTATTACATAATACTGTATATAACTAGTTAACTACCTCGTATGTAATCTCTTGCTTTGGTCCTTTTTATTATGTTATTATATGTTACGGTTAAGCTGTAAACTGTTCCTCTGTACATTTTCAGCTTACGACTGCAATTATCAGTAAATCAGTTATTATTATTATTATTATTATTATTATTATTATTATTATAGTAACAAAAGTATGGACCAGTCAGTGGCGAGGATTTCAGGCAAACGAAAAGAAGACATTTTGCTGGAGTTATATGTGCTGTTGCAAGCTGAGGAGATAGTATCCAATCAGCACGCTCCGATTACCATGAGGGGAACTGGGAGAGATAAGCGGTCTCCAGCTAATCTACACCGCCTATGCTGATTGCTGATTCCTTTATCCGACACAACTCCCAACCGCATAGATTCTATTGAAAATGGTTTTATTGTCTACCCACAAGAACCGTGTCACCAAAAACATTAAGAAAATAACAATATACCACTGCTAGGATATTATTTTGTCGAGCTGAAAGCCGAGAGGAGTAGAGAGAAAGATAAAACAAAGCCGCGCGGAAGTAGAAAGTACCTGCTGCCCGTCTCAGCCAATCAGCGCGCTCCCTGACGTGACACCCGGGTATATAAGTAGTGAGAGGGTAAGGAGAGCCTCAGTTGGACTGACGGCACTTACCGAGTCAGACCCTTGCCAAAGGCATCTGCAATATTGCTCCCCTGGCTGCATCCCTTTAGCAAGTGTCACACTATGCCGAATTAAGTGCCGAAGCTCCACGACTTAAGGGTCATAACGAGGTCTTTGCCTACATCACCGCGCGACGTGGGTGGGCGCTAATTTAAGAGTGACGTCGGGAGAGGTCGTCAGGGGCCTCAGGAAATGTTCGACACGAACACCTCTCATGAGCTGAGTCGGCGGCTAGTAAATTGACGGGACGACGGGGACGGTAGGAGGGAGGCGTCCAGTAGGCGTCAGACGGTACAAGGGCATCGACCTGTCTGTGTCAGACGCCGCTATAAGGTAGGTCGCCGTCAGACAGCGACCCGATAACGCCCAGGTGGCGTCTTAGGGGGAGGGCATACCGTGAGTCCGCGACCTGGCAATGTCGCACGGGACGTCGTTGATAGAGGGTCTTGGGTTTTTTTTAAGCTTGATGGAGGTCTAGTGAGGAAACTACAAAATAAATTAATATAAATATAAATAGACCCCAAAAATCAACACTGTCCCCTTAATCCGATCCCATCAACGAGTGACTATTATTATAGGTTTGACTCCTGTAATGAGATAAAGAAAACCTAATATTTAGTAGTGGCCCCGTAATCATTGACGAACATGCCTATTACATAAGGCACCCTCTTCAAACACTCATCCGCCGTAGTTTTGAATCTACCGCGCAGAGCATTTAAAATATGAGGAGCCTTCATCATGAGGGCACGCGACATCACTCATGGCTTCAGTCATTATGAATTGGGTTCTCACTACGAAAAAACTTTGTAAAATATAAAAAGAAAAAGAAAATAAGAATAACTATTCAATAAGCTTTCCATACTATCGTGGATGTACTTGTGTGGATCTTTGAAAAAACGCTGACTCAGGCGTCATTCTTCCTTCACTGACATATCAAGTAACCAAAATCCTTAATACATTAACGAATGGGAAGGGGATGGTCGGGAGGGCCCCAGTCGTCAATGATTACGGGGCCACTACTAAATATTAGGTTTTCTTTATCTCCTTACAGGAGTCAAACCTATAATTTATTAGTGGCCCCTCCATCATTGACGAACATGCCTGATTTCTAAGACTGGAGGGGGACATTCGTAATAATATCATAACTCTAGAAAAGCAGATAATCAAACAACCACATAGTATTCTTACTTTGAAAATATATTTAATGGCGCAGCACATATATACAAAAAGGGGGTCAAGCAGGGGCGTGCTTCAAAGAAGCCTGCTTGATACAAAAGGTTAACTCTTGAGACTCTGCGAACAGATCTGTAAGTTAAAAAGGCACCCCACTCAACATAAGTGGTGAAAAATAAAAACTTATAAGTTTACATGTGCACATATAACCCCATAATACTCGTGGAAATATTTTGTAAAATATATCCAATGCTTAAAACTAAATTGCTTTTACAGCCAAAATTATTATAACAACACTGTTGTTTGTACTAACATTGTACTAGCACAATTTCCCGCCCTGAATACAATAGAGAAATTTTCATATCACATTACCCATACTCGTATCACAGCTCTTATACTTCGGCGGGGTCTAGGGTGTCCTATGTTACACTGACTGCCCCCCCCCCCCCCCCCCCTTTTCCTTGAAATTAAAACAAAAAGTGACTTAAGGGCCACCTAGACCCTCTGCCTTAAAGCTATACATGGCAAGGAAGGTTTGTCTAGAGCTACTGACAGGTACCAAGTCAAAAACGTATGATTTGAGGCCCACAAATGCGTGGACGTAATATCTTCCACAGAAAAATTCGTAAGGAAACGCAAAGAGGCTGCCCATTTGCGTAAATCGTGGGCCCTACCCACAACGCCGGGATTACTCTCTTTAATGACCTCGACCAAAAGAGAAGCCAATCTACGTTTCAGTAAGCGCTTACCCGTACTTGCCACCCATAAAGCACCCTGGGGGTTTAGAGGAGCTACCCTCAAATATTTGGTTAGAGCTTGCACTGGGCATAAATTATGGTGCACCTTTCCCCTTTTCAACGCCGGCACAGTGAACTCAGAAAACATGTGTGCACTGTGCTCATTCTTGGCTACAAACCCTGGGGAAGGTGCAATGTGAATACATTCATTAAGCCTACCAAACCTGAGGCAATTAGGTGTGTTGCTCATCGCCGCCAGCTCTGACACTCTGTTCCCGGTGGCCAAAGCCAAAAGGAATACAGCCTTTTTTAAGAGTAATGTAAAATCTGCAGTATTTTGGTACAGACGGGAGTGAAGTAATGACAATGCTTTGTCCAGAGACCAAGTAGGCCTGAGCTGACGGGGAGGTGGGCGGAGTTTAAAACATGCCCTCATAAAACCTGTTTCCTCCGCAACTGGTATTGAGAGACCGGTAAGGTCCCAAAATGGTATTCTAATCGCTGTTAAGTGATTTTTTAACATTACCACAGATAAACGTTTCTGCTCAAACAGATAATTTAAATAATTAAAAACTAACGCCACCGAGGGCACAGTTTGTTCTGTTCTAAGGATCCAAGAAGTAAAGGCTTGCCAATGCGATTGGTACTGTCGTTTTGTAGACTGAGTATATTGATTCAATAATTTATTGGTCACTTCTCTACCATATGGTGCTAGCCACTTGGCCTCCTGAATGTCCATAATGCAAAAGTCAGCGAGGTCGCTAGGTTGCCAATCGTGTCTAAGTGGAGAAACCCGACCGGGAGTGACACCGGGTCCGGGCACCACGTTTTCAATTGCTGGTACCACAACTGCGCCGGCCACAGGGGCGCGATTATCGAGACTAAGCCCCGATAATCTCGTAGTTTGTTTACTACATGGCACATTAGAGACGCGTCTGGCGGCGGAAACAGATAGATGGAAATCCACCTGTTCCAGTCTGTCACCAGGGCGTCTGGCCCCCCTGTCGGCGTTATCGTCCGGCGGGTGAGGTACAGTGGGAGTTTGTGAGTCTCCTTGGACGCGAACAGATCCACTTGTGGATTGTAAAGCTCTGCAATCATTTGGTTGAAAATGGGTTGCTTGAGCGCCCATTCTACTGTTGTGCTCTGTCTCCGAGACAGAGCGTCTGCCCAGACGTTTGCTACGCCTGGGAGATAAGATGCGTGAAGATGAATGTCCAGCCTGTTGGCTAGAGTAAAAATCTCTTCTGACACGTTTAGCAACTTCCGAGATCTCGTTGACCCTTGTTTTTGAATACAGTGAACCGCATTCAGATTGTCCATTCTGAAGGCCACCGACTTGCCCCGTAAAGTAGAGCCGTGAGACTGAAGGAAATATAAGGGGACTAGTAATTCCTTGACATTGATGTGGGAGATTTCTAAATGGGACCAAAGCCCTTGACCCTGGTGCCCTTGGTTTGACTGAAAACCCCAACCTATCGTTCCTGACGCATCCGTGTTTACCCATACCGTCGGCGGAGGAGAGGTCCATGACATTACCGAGTGCAACATTTCCCTCTTCGCCCAGACCGCTAATAAGTTGTGGATTAATTTTGCTATGGGCCATAATTTTTTCGCCGGCAATAGCGGAAAATATCTGTTGCCCTCCAATATTAAATGCTTTACTTTCAACCGGCCCATCATTACAGTTGGTTGAATCCAGTTGAGAGAGCCGACCAGAGACTCCCAGATTCTGCGTGTCGTAGTCAGACTGTGAAGGAACCTGAACAGTTTCCTGCGAAATCTGTTTCGATTGTCCACACTCTGACTCAGAGTGAGAGCAGCTGTGTCCCAAACCAGCCCTATCCACTGAACTACTCGTGAGGGAACAAGGTTTGACTTTACCAGATTTACCTTGAACCCTAGAGTTTTGACATGTTTTAATGTTATGTTGACATGATTTATGCATACTTGCTCTGTCTCTGCCACCACCAGCTAGTCGTCTAGGTACCACAAAATCCTGATCCCTTGTTTTAACAATGGCATCAGTGCTTGACGGACTAATTTCGAGAATAAGCGAGGTGCCAGGTTCAAACCGAATGGCATCCTCTGAAAAACATAAGTTTGATTCCTGATCCGTAAGGCCAGAAATCTTTGAAATCTTTTGTTTACCGAGACGTGCCAATAAGCGTCTGTCAGGTCTAAGGAACACATCCAACCTCCCGGCGGAAGTGTTAGCCTGATTTGGTGCACTGTTAACATCCTGAATGACTCGTTGTGAATGTGAAGGTTCAGATATGACAGGTCTACGACGGGTCTCATCTGAACACTGTCCCTTTTGGGAACCAAAAATAGCTTGGATGTGAAGACTGGGTAATTTTGAGGGACCGGGATGATGACATTCTTGGCCATCATTTCCGTGACCAGTGACTCCACCTCTAAAGAAACTAGATTCGCCGTTGTCGGCTGACGTAAACGAGGCCGCCGGAGCCACTGCCAAGTGATGCCTTTGCGTGCCACCATCCTTGCCCATGTGTTTAACGGCCATGCTTGGTGACACATTCGGAACGACCCTGTTAGCAGACAAGGGTTCGCCGGCTGTACTACCCTCGGATCCACCCGCCTTAAGACCGGCCCCGGGAATGAGAGAGACATTAGTTTTTTTATGGTGGTGGAGGTGGTGGTGGTGGACGCTTCGCCGGCTGGCTAGCGTTGGCAGAAGACGTGCCCTGACCTGGTTTATTATAGCCTCGTCCTTTCTGACCTGTAAACATACCCTGTTTGTACCTGTACTGACCTTGAGTGGAGGAGGACTTAGGTAGATGAAAGGGCTTAGATCCCCCCGGCTGTGCTTTTGCGACTGGCTTGGGTTTGGGGAAGTTAAAGGCAGGTTTCTTAGAAGGGGCGGGACTATGTTTAAAGGCCTGAGCCATATTAAAAACGGTTCTCCACACCTCAGGGGACATTAAAGAGGGAGTGAGCACTGGTGACATGACCACCTGATTCGCAATACGATCAGGAAGGTTCCGTACTAAGGACATCCTGAGATCTTGTCGTGCTCGCAGCGCCTCAAGCAAGGCTGTGCGTATGTCACCCAATGACTGAATTGACGACTGAAGGAGCAGTCGCCGAGACAGTTCAACCGATCTTCTAGCATCCGCGTCTGCGTTTGCCTGAGTGGACCGGAGCATCGATTTAGCCACCTGTTGCGTCACAATGTACTGTGAGAACAGTGTAAATGCTTTCCCCCGTAGCCTAAATTCTCGGTCTAGGTGAGTAGGGGTAGGGGTAGTGAAAGGGTCCTTGAGTTCACATAAATTGATTTTGGGGGCAGCTAAGAAATCAAACAAAGCTGAAGGGACTCCGCCGGCAGAACACACTGGCATCGAAAACCAAGAATGACTATCCTGAGGGATCTGGTGGGAAGTTTTTGAGGTGAAGGTGGTCGCAAAGTTCTGAGCCTCCGTCTCCCAATCCACCCAAGGTCCCGGACCCAACTGCCCCACCTTCAACACTGGATAAGCGGCTGAGTTTGTGACAGTTTGCAAATCATGTTCTGGTGTGAGGGTTGACAGTGTCTTTATGTCATTAATACCATCGTGCTTGGACCAGTCAGAAAACAGTTTCGAAGCTGAGGCAGGGGGCATGGCAGGTTTAGCAGTATAAACAAAATAGTCCTGGTGATAATAATTAGGAATGGCCTTAACATTAACATCTAGTACATTCCCCAAAGTATCCAAGGCCCTTAATTTTTTAGATTTATTGCCTTGTATTACCCACTCTCGTGGCACCGGAAGTTTCCCTGACAAGGTAGGTTGAGCGACCTCTGAATTAGTGGGGATCAAGTGAACCCATGACTCATCTGGGCCGTAAAGTAAGGGCATAGCTACCTTTCTCATAGGTGCTTTATCTAAAGGGGGTGGATTGACATCCGTTATAACCCTTACATTCGAAGTAGTCAATGCCGCCGTAGCAGGCCTAGTGACCACCGATGGTGATATAGAGGTAGGGTGAGGGATTTGAGTCAAAGCAATAGAAGTCATCAGAGGCTGGACGTTAGAACTTGTCATAGGAGCTCCCAGGTCCACTGTAGGAGTCTCCGGCTGTTGGCCCAAAAATTTAGTGAGAGCATTAACTAGCAGCCCATCTATTTCCTCTGCTGTGACAAATTTATTTGATGATGAACTCAAAGGTGAATCATTACGATCCTGTGCGGCGTCTAAAACTGACCCTGACTCCTGCACTTCCATGTCTGAGATGATAGATACATCGTCTTTGTCCACTGGCTCACCACGAGAGGATTCCGCCGAAGCCGGAGTCTCATCTTGTTGTAAAGACAAGTCAGGAATAGATGATGGGATCGCCGCGTCCTGGTGGACATCAGCCACTGTTTGTGTAGTTCTAGCCCTAGGTTGAGAAAACTGCCAAACACCCATGCCTTGGCCTGCACTCCCTTGGGAGTCTGAAATACCCTCAATTATGGAGTTCCCACTTGACTCTGCCAGTGGACGATCACTGTCCACTGAATTCTCCAAATCTAGAGTTAAAATACTAAGAGGTAAACTATCTTTTGGTACTGGTACTAAATTCTCCCCATGAGATTGCACACTAGCTCTGTCGGGGGTAGAGGTATGACGAGAGGCACTAGACTCCGGTGAACGCCGGGAGGCCTTTCGATCATGTGAGTCCTTCCGGGAAGATTTGTGGCTACGGTGCGACCGCGAACTGCTCTTGGGTTTAGAAGATTTCTCGCTATATCCACTTGTTGACCCCTCTGTCTTACTCTTCTTGCTCGTTGGTGAAGAAGAGAGACTCGGCGGCTGCTGCCTAAGCGGGGACCTGGACTTAGATCTCGCCCGTGACGAGGAGGCTGCCACCGGGGGCGTCGGTTCCCGCTGTCGCTTAGCTGTGCCTGGGGCTGGAGCAAGTATAGAACCCTGTCCAGTCTCTGTTGGTTTACGAACAGTTACTCTAGAGGGACGTTTAAGGGGAGGGTGCTCAAATAGTAACTTATCCCACAACTGGACGTTATCGCATTGAAGTGACTTATGAGCCACAATAGTAGTATAAGCGGTCATCTGCTGCCTGACCTCCCGTAAGGCGAACGCTGCGGTCTTGTCATTGTCTTGTAAGACTTTTAAACTGAGTTGAGAGCAAAAGGTACATTTTTGCATCACCCACAGACCCCTTGAGCGGTCGAGACATTTAACACATTTTATACAAAGGGTGTGCGCAAAAATAGGGATACCTGAACAGGAGGACGTAATGCATAAAGCAAAAACCGGGGCAAAGGTAGCCATGACAGAGACTGGTGGGAAACTTATCCAGGTTCTGTATAGACCCGCCGGGACCTAGCTCTGGAAAAAAAGAAAATTTCCAGGAATTAATGCTCATAAGGTTAATCCAACATGTCCGCACACAAGTGTTAAATAACCCGCCGGGTAACGAGACGCAATCCACAACGACTACGGCTCGCTACGCGGTGGGGTTCCTAAGTAAAAGATTTCAAATTATCTTAACTTGTCCAAAAAGATTTATGAATACCCTCTGACATAATATAAAGACCCGCATGGCATTTATAACTGATTTAGTCTTTCCGGTGGTGTTTGTTTCCAGATTCAATTTTGGAAAAAAACCCTAAAAAAGACGCCGGCCCCCGAATTATCTCGTAGAACAAAAACTGTGAAGCCTGACACATATACGAGATCTAACTTCTCCCGAAGCATCTTTTTAGATCGCCGTATGCTGAAGGCGGCGATACAAAACGTATCCCTCAATTGTCTGGTTAACTAACTGAATTGTAAATTCGTTATTCCCACCCTTCCAGGGAGCACCCGCCGGGTGTGAATATTAGTTTAAAAACTGTTAACCCCAATTACGCCTTAAGCTGAAGGCGGCGATACAAAACGTATCCCTCAATTGTCTGGTTAACTAACTGAATTGAAAATTCGTTATTCCCACCCTTCCAGGGAGCACCCGCCGGGTGTGAATAATAATTTTAAAACGTTAACCCCAATTGTGCCTTAATTCGCCGTATGGTGAAGGTGATACACAATGCATCCCTCAAAAGTCTGGGCAACTAAACTGAATTTCTATTGTAAATTCGTTCATCCCACCCTTCCAGGTTGCACCCGCCGGGTGATTTAAAGTTAACCCCAACCAATCCTATCCCCACTTCTTTGTAAAAGATCGCCGGGGAGGAAAAACAACAACAGCTTAGTTTTTTATTGGCTTTGCAAAACCGAAAAAACTACAAACACGTGTCCGTATGAACACTGTTAGATGGGTACAGCCATCCCGCCGGGATTCATAAGGGGCCTGAAACAGGCACCACAGAGACGCAGTCCTGGGGAGCCACAGACACCCATTCGCCGGGGAAACAAGCCTGTTTTTAAACCACGCGTGGCTAAAACTCGGCAACCAGCCGGGTTTTTCATGGTGTAACCGAGAAAAACCCGCCGGAAATAACCCACCCCGTCCAGATACCATCTGAACGCAAAACAGGACCGAGGCGTAGCCAAAACACAACTAACGCCGGGCCCAACATAGTCCGAGGAATTAGCCAATACACAACTAAACCAGGACACATAAATAGTCCGTGGAATTAGCCAATACACAACTAAACCAGGACGCACATGACACAGTAGTACATATTTATAACATAAATCAATTATACTTGTACATGTGGCAAAGCTACGAGAGGCTGGCTAGGTCTAGGCAGACGGACATAAAAGTAAACATGTAATATAAACAAAAAGCACTGAATTATATCACAACAGGAACCACCGTCAACACACCACTGTAGCAAACACTTCCGGCAAAGGGAAGAACTGACTCGGGACCCAGAAAAAACTTCACTAAGTGAAGAAAAATACGCTGGGAACGTCAGCAAAAATAAGCTACCTCATCAGAAAGATAAAAGGAAGCAATAATAACGCGTAATGAAAGCCGCCTGCATCACAAAGCTAGCTAACAGTGAAAAAGTTCACAAGTCCACAACAGGACCACGAGGGTACATCCGAAATAGATGACCCAAACACACGACCCAAAATACACTGCACTGCGGGCAACCAGCCCAGGACACTCCTGCTACGCATATCCTAACCTTACTCGATACATCCCGGAGTAAACAAATGAGAAAAAACTCACTAGGGACGCAACAAATGCGGAACCAGCGGAGCGTGGGGAGACAAGTCCGGGCAGGCTGAGCGCAGAGCAGAGAAGGAAGAATGACGCCTGAGTCAGCGTCTGGTCAAAGATCCACACAAGTACATCCACGATAGTATGGAAAGCTTATTGAATAGTTATTCTTATTTTCTTTTTCTTTTTATATTTTACGAAGTTTTTTCGTAGTGAGAACCCAATTCATAATGACTGAAGCCATGAGTGAGGTCGCGTGCGCTCATGATGAAGGCTCCTCATATTTTAAATGCTCTGCGCGGTAGATTCAAAACTACGGCGGATGAGTGTTTGAAGAGGGTGCCTTATGTAATAGGCATGTTCGTCAATGATGGAGGGGCCACTAATAAATATAAACCCTTTCAATAGCGTTGGCGTCTGTTTTGCCTTAGTTCTGCCCTACTTAGACGATTTTATGCAGCTTAAGAATGGTCTGTGGGAGTTAAAAGAGATAAATGAGAAGAATGGAGGTCTTGTGATTGCCACAGGCACTTCGTAAGCATAATACAATATCCTAATAGTTGCCAGACTATAACGAGAAAGACGTCACCGGTACTGAAAGGGTTAACTATAGATGGCCTTGTTTTACCAATTACTCAAGGAACCACTTAATTAAGGGGAGATGGGAGTATTTATTTGCTCATTTATGGATGTTTTTATTATGTTTTTAGTTTCCTCCCTAGACCTCAAGCTTGATACTCCCCCCCCCCCCCCCCCCCTCTCCACACACAGACACAAACGTCGCCTCCGACGGACCGGTTTTCCTCGGTCGGGATCAAGTGTGACGGAGTAGGGGTCCAGTGTGACAGGGTGGTGGTTCATTGCCGCCGTAGTGTCTATTGGCGCCGCCCTACCTCCTATACGCGCCGCTAGTCAGGAGCATTGTCGCCATCCAGTTTGTGCGCTACGGCGCATGATATTATCTCCGTTAGGTCTTGCATGATTGCCGCTCAATCCCGTCCAGTTGCCGTTAGGCGGCGTGCCTGTTCATACTGCCCACCGTGGCCCATCCCTCGATCATCCACGTTACTCGGCAGTGGTCTCCCCCTTCTATCGCCACTCCTTAAGTCGTGGAGCGTCGGCACTTAATTCGGCATAGTGTGACACTTGCTTTTACAAACAATAAATGGCAGCCCAAGAATAAATAGATTGTTGGATGAAGAGCTGCAGTACCAGTTAAGCTAGACAAATATAGATGATTCACCTTTAATCCAAATGCATCTCCAGGACCAAGCAGGCTGTGCAAACATCACCCGCCTGCATCAAGTATCCCAGAAGCTGCAGGGGCTGGCCAGAGGTGTGACAGAAGGAGAGCTGAGTATATACTGGGGACCGAACATGATTAGCTGAAGAAAACAAAAGGGAAAAACCTGCTATTGTCTATTGTAGGAGGCTGGAGCAACAACTTTGTTTATGGGACCTCTTGGTCCTGCAGATATCTTGAAAAAAGAGCAATGATCCAGGCAAACGAAAAATAGATGTTACCTATATTAGGTAAACAGACACAAAACGAATAAACTATAATTGATGAAATAAAAGACCATCGAGTTGAGATTTTAGTTGTTATTTGTTAGTGAAATGATAAGCTATATTAGCTAAAAAATAGGGTATGTAAAGGATAGTAAGTTAATGAAATTTGTTGAGTAGTTCCCTTAGACTCACGATGGCAAGAAAGGTATTTACCTGCCATCTGAGGGTGTAGAAGAGATTTTTTTTGAGGTCAGGGACATCTAGCCTATAAACCAATCACTTATATTAAAGGAATTAATGAGATTCATATGAAGTGACGGAAATGTAACCAAAATGAGCTAATGAGCTAGCCAGGCAAGGCAAACATTACCGAAAAAATAATTATAATCTTTGTTAAAAGGAGCGCTACTTATTGCAGAAATATATATTCCAAAATTATTAGCATGCTAACGTAGCGCAAATATATTTTCAAACCAGAGTCACTAAGAAGAGAGTGCTCTAATATAGTTCTTTAAGTTTGTCATTTGTGTAACTCTAAATTTGACGCTGAAATATGTCAAATAAGTGAATAACGTTCATAGTGCAAAATTGTCATGGGAATTCATAATTCCAGGGGATAAAGCAACGCACTGTGACCAGGATTTTGTGTTGCAACTTGCAAGACGGGTGCTACGTGCTCTACGAAGAGGGGATGGTATACACTGAGAGAGCTCTGAGGAACACTGATTATTGTAATAGCCGTAGAATAGTGAAAGAGATGCAATATTGTGCCGATGAGAGAGAGACTGCAGAGAATTGGTGAGTGGACGTGAGTTAATGAGACGGAAGGCTTTCTTTTCTACTTTGTCTAGAAGTGCTGTGTGAGAGGATCCTCCCCACACGTGTGAACAATACTCAATACATGGACGTACTGTGCCCCTGTACAGAGCAAGAAGCTGCACACGGGTAAAGAACCTCCGGAGGCAGTTGAGTACACCCAGCTTTGGGGAAGCTGTTTTAGCAAGAGTGGTAATATGATTTTTCCAAGAGAGATCAGAAGAAAAAGAGACACCAAGAATATTAAGAGATGATGAAGGGTTAATTTGTATGTTTTTGAAGAGTCGGTTATAGTTTTCTGAAAGGGGGCGACGAATAGCCTAGACAGATGGAGAAATTGAGTTTTGGCAGCATTGAAAGTAACAATTAAGGTTTTCTCTGCCCCAATTAGAGATAGTAGAGAGATCAGGTGTTTTCTGGCCTCCTTACGTGAGTTTTGGAGTTCCTGCTGTGAATAATTTTGTGGTAGGGTAGTTGAATAATGTAATGTAGAGTCGTCAGCATATGAGTGAATGGGGCTGGAGGGGCAGTTGAGAAGGTTGATAATAAATAATAATAAGATAATTGGAGATAGGACAGAACCCTGAGGAACACCGGAGTTGATAGTTGAAGAAGTGAACGGTGGCCATCCACAACCGCAGCAAAGGAATGGCCAAAAAGGAAATTAGAGAGAAAGGCACAGATGGATGGATAGAAACCGAAGGAGGGTAGTCTGGAAATAAGGGATTTGTGCCAGACTCTATCGAAGGCCTTCGATATGTCTAGCGCAACAGAAAAAGCCTCACCTGTTACGCTGGCCAGCTTGCCAGAATGTGCTCGTACTCGCTAGCGCTCGCCAGGGCAGTGAAATGGGCTATAATAATCGTAGAACGATGTTCTTTCTTTCCTAGTATTCATGTTGTCACAGACAGATCAGTGGTGGTCTTTATTCTTGTCTGTGACACTTGGAAGTATTTTATATCAGTGATACAGTATAAGATGTGTAGTGTGAAGTTAAGGAGAGAGAGAACGAAGGAGGCAGCGAGGTTGTATTATGTGCGTGTGTATGTACGTGTGCCTTCCTCGCTCGGGTGGAGGTTCCCACGCTCTTGATTGGCCGGCGGGCCTGGCGCGTCCTATGACGCTTGCTCTTCATGACGTACTGGTCTGTGATTGGGTGCCGCCGCCCTAGTGTTGGTGCTGGGGGGCTCCTGCTCGCGTGTCTCCTTAGAGCTTGGCATGGTGTGCTTGGTCCTAGACGTCCCTTGCAATCTGTCCCCAATCTAACCCCCTGTACAACTGTTTTTCTCTCTGTTCCATAGTCGGCCAGTCGTATTACCAGCACCAGTTCTCACATATATGTTTTGCACTAGCTTTAGGGATTATTAGTCATAGTCACATGAGTCATATTATCATTGGGTGCTTCTAATTATTGAGTTGTTCTTTGTTACTATTTAATGCTAGACAGTGGAAGGTATCTTTGGTCGTTGTCTGAGTTATGTACTGTATATGGCAAGTCAGAGCCTGTACGACTTCGACGGAGTTAGGTAGCCTGTAACCTTTGTGCATATTTTTGGTTTGCGAGTGTAGCAGTATACCAGCGAAGGGCTTTTGCCTACTCTTGCTCGTACGCTCGCTACCTCTTTGTGTTGACCTTCGTGGAGCGCCAGGGCAAGACCAGATACTTGAGATCTGGACTTACCAAGAGAGCATCCTAGTCACTTAACGTAACATAAGGGAAATCTGTTCAAGGGGAGACAGTAGGCTACGAGCATGCTTGCGCTTTGCCTAGCCTCCTGGTACCTTTTATGCCACTGCTAGACTTTATTAGTAATAAAGACAGCATTGTGTTTATTAACTTTAACTGCATATGCTTTAGGAATTATTCACGTATTATTTTAGCCTAGGTTGATGCATGGTGCACAACCCAGTATGGCTGTTACTTTGGCTAAGGAAAAACTGTTTTGAGTGGCTATTATTAGTGCTGTCACAGAGTTGTTGCACTCCCTTGTTTAATATATATTATGTATTCTACTTGTTGGTGTATTTAAGATACACGCTTTGGTGTCCTGCCCCTGCATTATTTCTGTTCTATATTGACGAGCATCTTAGAGCATCTGAGGTTTTCAGAAGATTCCATATCTGTTTGCTGTAGGACTAGACTTCCAGTGTTTTCATAGAGCATTGAAGAGTTTAGTGTTGAGTACAGACTCACACTAAAGTTAACGTAAGCATATACTCCTTTATTAAATCTTGTTATAGTTTATTTAAGCATTGTTATTACTTAACCCGGGAACTACTGGAAGACTCTTAAGAGTTCCCCCGGCGGACTGCGGGAAGACTCTTAACTCGTACAGCCCCAGCGACGCGTCTGACGCATCGGCGATGTATGTAACGCACAGCCCCAGAGACGCGTCTGGCGCGTCACCCTAATTGCGCCGACCGTAACCTCAGGTGTAGCCAGTCAAGAGGGCTCAGATTTGTATGGGAACTGTGTACGTATCCCACGCAACCGTGCCGATGGTTGAAAACTCTCAAAATCCACGTGCGTGCGCGTGAGCGCACAATAACCTGGTTTTTTGGGGTAATTGCTTTCAATTTTTTACTCTTGTAATATACGTTTTCGGGGGCTCTGTAGGACCATTCTTTAAGCTTTTTGAGCGGTTTTTCGTGGTTTTTCCTTCATTCCTAACCCATTCGCTATTGTTTCTGGAATAAAACCATTTTTTGAAAACCGGCCGGGTTCTGGTGAACAAACATTACAAAACAAGCCGTGGGCTCCACGGGTTAAGAGTCAGGGAAAACAAAATCAATTTATAACACCAATTTTTATTTTATTTTTTTTTGCCCCTGGGCCATGCAAAATATCACTCCTCTACCTCCCTTCCTTCCCCACTTTCCTCCCCTCCTTCAGTTATCACCTATTTTCCCTGTTATTCCCTTATTCTGTGGTATATTTTCGTGCTAACATTAGCGAGTTGCAAGCCGGGCATTGTCATCACTGTTTGCAAGCGAGTGCAAGAGAGAGAGAGAGAGTATCGATCGACAGTGTCTCTCCAGAGGTGGAGGAAAGTGGCGGGAAAGGAGGTTGCCTCAGTCATACATTATGTAACTCCCGGCCTGTATCGCCGATTTTGACCATCCAAACGCTGTTTCCACTTGTTTTATTGTTGTAACAGGTTAATACCTTTATAATCAACCTATAATAGGCACATATGGAGAAGTATTAATGCTATTTATGGTAAAATAAATATTTTAGTAATGGAAACAGCTTAAATACATGCGCACAGGCAGAGGTGTCTCATACCCCCCATGCGCACTTCAGAGGTTAAGAGCATTTTATTAACGTAAAGTACACCTGTTGTGAGTAGGCTTTGCCGTCACCGGAAAGCCTATGTAGAAGTGCACTAAAACCCAGTTAATTGATACCCCATTATCCAGTAGATTTACTCTGGAGGGTTTTAAGTGTTTTGTTCACCGGCGTAATAGTTCGAGGGTTTGGAATTAGCGTACCGTTGTTGCAGATATAGCCTATCATCTAGTCCATTATTAAGTGCCCTTGTTTATTTCGTAGTGCCGGGCGTAACAAATGGCAACCTTAGACCAGTATATAGTGAACTGAATATTGCATTTTTTTTTTGGAGAAATCTTATTGCCATTTGGGGTTGAATTTATTTCTCGCATTGTTGGCAGTGGACATTGTTTTGAGGATATATAGAACTTGTTGGAGTTTATTGGTGACCTAGTATTGCACTCAAGAACATCTTCGAATATTTTTTGTGAATAAAGCTACGCGAGAGTTTGTCTATTTTTGTCTTGACTTGAGAATTTTGTTGTTGACTCCATCATGTCACTGGACGGGTCTGAACATAGTGAGGGCACAGTGCGAGAGACAGGTGAGGAGGTGGAGAAGGTGGAGTTGTTAAACGGCGTTCGGGTGGTGAACAATGAGGAGGATGCTCGGATTTTTGTGGAGGAGCCTGTGTCAGCGGACCGGGTATCGAGGCTGGACCGGTACGGACTGCAGTGTGTAGCCACGGTCTTAGGGTTTCCCGGTACTAGCGGTTTGTCGAGAGGTGAGCTGGTTACCTGTGTGCTCGGTGGGGTGCGTGGGGCTTCGGGTGGAGCGGGAGCTGGGGCACCTTCGTCCCAGCCCCCATTCCACTCGACTCCTATCATGGCGCCCTACGTTCCTGCAGGCCGATGCCCATTGGCGGTTGGGTATGCCTCTAAGTGACTCACTGGGTGGGTCCCCGTTAGTAGCACCCCCTCCTCAAGGTTTGTCTTCCGAGATGTTGTTTCAGCTCGAACTCGCCAAACTTAAGCAGCAGTCTGAGCAGCGAAAGCATGAGGCTGAGCTCGAGCAGCGTTAGCGAGAGTCTGAGCGCAAGTATAAGTATGAGAATGAGCTCAAGCAGCGAGAGGCTGAGCTTAAGTTTGAGTCTGAAAGGTATTGTGCCGATGTTGATCTAGAGAAAACTCGTGTAGAGGTGACAAGGAACCGTGTCGTCCAGGGGGGTCGAGCCCATGACCAGTCCCTGTCGCATCTACTAAAGTTGGTTCCAGTGTTTGATGAGTTAGGAGTTACCAAATTTTTTCTCCGGTTCGAGAAAAAGTGCCAGGAGCACCAATGGCCCGAGGAGAAGTGGGCAGCCCTTGTTTCGTCACGATTGACGGGGAAAGCACTCAAGGCATATGATGCTTTGCCCCTAGATTCCTGCGTGAATTATGAGGCGTTGAAAGAGGCTGTCCTGAGGGCGTATGAGTTGCAGCCAGAGACTTATAGGCTGAAATTTAGGGCTGTTCCCAAGAGAAAGGAGAGTACTTTCCAGGAACACACTAGAGAGCTGTCAGATGCATTTGAGAATTGTTAAAGATCGGAGAAGGCAACTACTTTTGATGCAGTGAAGCAATTAGTGTTGTTAGAGCAATTTTTAAAATGTACTGGCAGTGACTTGACTCTTAACCTGAAAGAAAAGCAACCTAAAACTCTGCAGAAGGCGGCTGAGCTAGCTGACCTCAGGTTGTCATTAATTCGTGGGTGGGGGTCTGCACAGAGAGCTGAGACAGGTAACCAGGGGCATACCACTCCACCCCCCCCCCCGAATTAAGGACACAACTAATTACCCATTTAAGAGTACTGGTGCCAATTTTGATCCCAAGTCGAAACCCTTCCCGTTCAAGAAAGGCCAGGGCCCTTCCTCACCTCAAAGGAAGTCCAAGAGTGAAGTGGAGTGTTTCAAGTGTCATGAGAAGGGGCATATTGCGCGCGCATGTCCGAGCACACCGCCTACAGCAGTGGTGTCACTAGTGAGCAACATCGGTGTGTCTTTGAGGTCTTCCGCGTTTGCCCGGGGTAATATTTCGGTTGCGAAGTCACAGTCGGTGCAGAAGCAGCAGGAGGGCTCGTCACCCGTCCGAGATGCTTTTTGTGGTCATAGGGGGCACGGCACTGTGAGGTGGGCTGGTGTGGAGCATAGGCTTGAGTTGCTGCGTGATACTGGCGCTTCCCAGACACTTATTAAGAACTTCACTGGCACAGCCTATTAACGCGGCTCGGGTTGTGGTGGTTCAAGGCATCAATGCTACGCGGTCTTACCCGCTGGTCAGAGTGGAGCTTGAGGTGGATGGTGTGACACGGGATTGGATGTGGGTGTTGTGGAGAAATTGCCAGTTGAGGGGGTCGACCTCCTTCTCGGTAACGACTTTGCGGTGCTCACTTCTGAGGTTCCACCCTTAGTCGTTGCCGAGAGGGCGGCCGACACGAGTAGGGAGGGGCAAGAGGGGCTCGAGAGATCTCAGTCCGCTCAGGTGTCAAGAGCCTAATACCCAGGTTTCAGACCAGCGGAGGTAGGGTCAGAAGGAGAAAGTCCAGGCTGGTGGTCGGGTTGAGAGTTTGGACCCAGCGACACTCCTTGGTGACTCGGTACTTGAACCAAATGTGAGCTCCGGAGTGGCCCCAGAACCTGTCCCCCCTAGTGACATGGTAGGGCGTGATGGCACTCCGCGACAGAGTAGTTCCCAGGTGCAACCAGAAGATCTTAGTCTTGAGAGTTGTGGGAACGGGGCTATTGAACTCGACGAGGACGGGGAAGCATGTCATGTGAACCTGTTAAAGGAGTTTGTGAGGCAACCACCTGAGCAGCCTACTGTCCATGTGTTGGTCTGCAGCAGCGAAGGTGGAGAAGGAGAGGGGGGCAGTGGGACACAGGTGGTGACAAGTTGGGATTGCCATGTCTCGGCGGAGCAGTGGGCGGGGAACACGAGTCAGGTGGCTGTGGAAGTGCTTGAGCACCTGCCTGAGCAGCAGTGTGCAGCGCTCCAGCACCTGCTCGGTTCATACCCCACTGTTTGTGCCGAGCATCCAGGCCTCACAACTCATGCGGTGCAGGATATTCCGCTGGCAGGTCACTTGAGTGTTAGTAAACTGTTGGCCTCGTTGTTTCAGTGGTTCAAGGTGGGCGACGAGGCTTTGGCATGGTTGTCAGGTCAGGGTCGACCCAGGGCTGCTAAGGGTGGTCAGTATCAGGACATTAAGCAGATTGGTGAGGGTAACTATGGACTAAATACACCCGATCGTCGCATAGCCTCCCAATGCTGTTTTAGAAAAATGCAACAGCCCTACCATAGACCGACTATATCTGGCCGTGGCGCTGAAGGCGGTGAAGCTGCGCCGGCAGGTGTAGTCGCAAGGAATGTGGGGGTGCGCATGTACGGTATCGGCGGGGAGGCCTTAGCCCTTATGAACTGTGGGAGTGACTGCACAGGTGGTACAGATTGTCCCCCTCATGACCTGGCTGTTTTAGGGACAGAGGTGGAGAAGGAGGGAGACTATAGTGTAGAAACTGCGGTCTCGGCTGGGTTGTGGGAGGGCAATGAGCATGTTGTTCTTCGAGATAAGTTGCAACCTCTTGTTCCAAAGTGTCAAGAGAAGTTGTTTACTAGGCAGTGGCAGTACATCCGCATGTTTGTTGATTCTCCAGGCCTGATGTACGGGGTAGAATCCGACATGGAGGCTTGAGACAGTGCAAGGTTCAAGTTGGCTCCCTACCGTATAAATGCTGCTCGACAGCCTGTTGTGAAAGCAGAGCTGGACTACATGTTGGAAAAGGGTCTGAGGGATAAGGGATATCGTGAGTGGTCGTTGCCAGTAACTTTGCAACCTGAGTTAAGTGGCAAGATCCGTGTTTGTGTTGATTGCAAGAGTGTTGGTGCATTATCCCTGACAGACACCTATACCTTATCCAGAGTTGACGACCTCATAGACCGCATCGGGGCTGCCTCGATAATCACTAAGGTAGAAATAGTGAAAGGTTATTGGCAGGTCCCGTTGCCGGAGAGAGCGAAGAGAAGTGCCAGTCTTGTGATGAACTGGGCAGTTTATCAGTGTCAGATGTTGTTTTGCTGCTGGAACACAAGTTGGATATGTGGCATGTTAAGGGCACTGATAATGTTCTGGCTGATTGTTTGTCACGGGAGGGTATGTCTTAACCCTTAACTAGCGGCCCACAACATAAGTCGAGTATAATAAATTTGGACTATCTGGCGGCGCGCGACATAGGTCGTGTGGCAATTTCAGCATGTAATGTTGCTGAGAGAGAGAGACAAGTGGTGGCAGGAGAGTAGCGAGCGTATGACTGCTCCAGACCACCGCGGCGAACCTACTGACATGAATCCCACCTCCTCCCTCCCTCTCTACATACTGAATTGTATGGGGAAAGTACCGAATTACATGCTTTTTGCACTCGTGTTGCGCGGTTGTTGCAAGAAAACTAGCGGTCATAAAAGGATCGTTGTGGTGTCATTGGAAAGCTCTGGTTATGCCGTTTCAGGGATAGATACTTGTTTTACGTTCTGGGTCTTATTTAGGCATGAAAATGATCATGTAAACAGCCCCATTTTGGCTAAAAACACCCCGCTGGTGGCTACATATTAATTACCGCCTAGCCCGCCAATAAGGTGTTAAGGAGCACCCTCGTCGTTCAGTCAGTGTTTGTTTGAGAGTGGATAAAAATTAGGCTTGCCCCTGTAGTGCAAAGCCACCAAAAACACTATTAAAAATAATACAAAACCTCACATAAAAACTCTTTCTTTTTGATAGTATATAAGTGCAGTATGTTACAGCAAGAATCTAAGACATCCTGAGTTTTTGTCTTAGTAGGCTAGGCTTGTTGAAGCATGCTCGTTGAGCGTAATATTGTTAAGTGATACTATTCTTTTGGGGAAGTGTTGTGTAGATTTGTTGTATATAATGAAGTGTTTTATGTTGTGATTGTGCCTTGTTTTCACAACTTGGGGGAGTAGATGGGTGAGGCGGGGTTTATGAGCATTCTGTCTGGTCAGATGTAGCATTTACCTGAGGTTAAAACGTCCCACATCTTGGGCGGGGTGTTACGCTGGCCAGCTTGCCAGAATGTGTTCGTACTCGCTAGCGCTCGCCAGGGCAGTGAAATGGGCTATAATAATCGTAGAACGATGTTCTTTCTTTCCTAGTATTCATGTTGTCACAGACAGATCAGTGGTGGTCTTTATTCTTGTCTGTGACACTTGAAAGTATTTTATATCAGTGATAGAGTATAAGATGTGTAGTGTGAAGTTTAGGAGAGAGAGAGAACGAAGGAGGCAGCGAAGTTGTATTATGTGCGTGTGTATGTACATGTGCCTTCCTCGCTCGGGCGGAGGTTCCCACGCTCTTGATTGGCCGGCGGGCCTGGCGCGTCCTATGACGCTTGCTCTTCATGACGTAGTGGTCTGTGATTGGGTGCCGCCGTCCTAGTGTTGGTGCTGGGGGGCTCCTGCTCACGTGTCTCGTTAGAGCTTGGCATGGGGTGCTTGGTCCTAGACGTCCCTTGCAATCTGTCCCCAATCTAACCCCCTGTACTACTGTTTTTCTCTCTGAACTTCTTCATTTCCTTTACTTCTCATCTTTATTCAGTTACTTATCCCTTCTTGTTCTGCATACGTCTTCCATAGTCGGCCAGTCGTATTACCAGCACCAGTTCTCACATATATGTTTTGCACTAGCTTTAGGGATTATTAGTCATAGTCACATGAGCCATATTATCATTGGGTGCTTCTAATTATTGAGTTGTTCTTTGTTACTATTTAATGCTAGACAGTGGAAGGTATCTTTGGTCGTTGTCTGAGTTATGTACTGTATATGGCAAGTCAGAGCCTGTACGACTTCGACGGAGTTAGGTAGCCTGTAACCTTTGTGCATATTTTTGCTTTGCGAGTGTAGCACTATACCAGCGAAGGGCTTTTGCCTACTCTTGCTCGTATGCTCGCTACCTCTTTGTGTTGACCTTTGTGGAGCGCCAGGGCAAGACCAGATACTTGAGATCTGGACTTACCAAGATAGCATCCTAGTCACTTAACGTAACATAAGGGAAATCTGTTCAAGGGGAGACAGTAGGCTACGAGCATGCTTGCGCTCTGCCTAGCCTCCTGGTATCTTTTATGCCGCTGCTAGACTTTATTAGTAATAAAGACAGCATTGTGTTTATTAACTTTAACTGCATATGCTTTAGGAATTATTCACGTATTATTTTAGCCTAGGTTGATGCATGGTGCACAACCCAGTATGGCTGTTACTTTGGCTAAGGAAGTACTGTTTTGAGTGGCTATTATTAGTGCTGTCACAGAGTTGTTGCACTCCCTTGTTTTATATATATGTATCCTACTTGTTGGTGTATTTAAGATACACGCTTTGGTGTCCTGCCCCTGCATTATTTCTGTTCTATATTGACGAGCATCTTAGAGCATCAGACGTTTTCAGAAGATTCCATATCTGTTTGCTGTAGGACTAGACTTCCAGTGTTTTCATAGAGCATTGAAGAGTTTAGTGTTGAGTACAGACTCACATTAAAGTTAACGTAAGCATATACTCCTTTATTAAATCTTGTTATAGTTTATTTAAGTATTGTTATTACTTAAGAGCATTTTATTAACGTAAAGTATACCTGTTGTGAGTAGGCTTTGCCGTCACCGGAAAGCCTTTGTAGAAGTGCACTAAAACCCAGTTAATTGATGCCCCGTTATCCAGTAGATTAACTCTGGAGGGTTTTAAGAGTTTTGTTCACCGGCGTAATAGTTCGAGGGTTTGGAATTAGCGTACCGTTGTTGCAGATATAGCCTATCATCTAGTCCATTATTAAGTGCCCTTGTTTATTTCGTAGTGCCGGGCGTAACAAATGGCAACCTTAGACCAGTATATAGTGAACTGAATATTGCATTTTTTTTTTGGAGAAATCTTATTGCCATTTGGGGTTGAATTTATTTCTCGCATTGTTGGCAGTGGACATTGTTTTGAGGATATATAGAACTTGTTGGAGTTTATTGGTGACCTAGTATTGCGCTCAAGAACATCTTCAAATATTTTTTGTGAATAAAGCTACGCGAGAGTTTGGCTATTTTTGTCTTGATTTGAGAATTCTTTTGTTGACTCCATCATGTCACTGGACGGGTCTGAACATAGTGAGGGCACAGTGCGAGAGACAAGCGAGGAGGTGGAGAAGGTGGAGTTGTTAAACGGCGTTCGGGTGGTGAACAATGAGGAGGATGCTCGGATTTTTTGGAGGAGCCTGTGTCGGCGGACCGGGTATCGAGGCTGGACCGGTACGGACTGCAGTGTGTAGCCACGGTCTTAGGGTTTCCCGGTACTAGCGGGTTGTCGAGAGGTGAGCTGGTTACCTGTGTGCTCGGTGGGGTGCGTGGAGCTTCGGGTGGAGCGGGAGCTGGGGCACCTTCGTCCCAGCCCCCATTCCACTCGACTCCTATCATGTCGCCCCCTCGGGTTCCGGAGCCGGGTACGTTCCCGCAGGCCGATGCCCATTGGCGGTTGGGTATGCCTCTAAGTGACTCACTGGGTGGGTCCCCGTTAGTAGCACCCCCTCCTCAAGGTTTGTCTTCCGAGATGTTGTTTCAGCTCGAACTCGCCAAACTTAAGCAGCAATCTGAGCAGCGAAAGCATGAGGCTGAGCTCGAGCAGCGTGAGCGAGAGTCTGAGCGCAAGTATAAGTATGAGAATGAGCTCAAGCAGCGAGAGGCTGAGCTTAAGTTTGAGTCTGAAAGGTATTGTGCCGATGTTGATCTAGAGAAAACTCGTGTAGAGGTGACAAGGAACCGTGTCGTCCAGGGGGGTCGAGCCCATGACCAGTCCCTGTCGCATCTACTAAAGTTGGTTCCAGTGTTTGATGAGTTAGGAGTTACCAAAAAATTTCTCCGGTTCGAGAAAAAGTGCCAGGAGCACCAATGGCCCGAGGAGAAGTGGGCAGCCCTTGTTTCGTCACGATTGACGGGGAAAGCACTCAAGGCGTGATACTTTGCCCCTAGATTCCTGCGTGAATTATGAGGCGTTGAAAGAGGCTGTCCTGAGGGCGTATGAGTTGCAGCCAGAAACATATAGGCTGAAATTTAGGGCTGTTCCCAAGAGAAAGGAGAGTACTTTCCAGGAACACGCTAGAGAGCTGTCAGATGCATTTGAGAATTGGTTAAGATCGGAGAAGGCAACTACTTTTGATGCAGTGAAGCAATTAGTGTTGTTAGAGCAATTTTTTAAATGTACTGGCAGTGACTGGACTCTTAACCTGAAAGAAAAGCAACCTAAAACTCTGCAGAAGGGGGCTGAGCTAGCTGACCTCAGGTTGTCATTAATTCGTGGGTGGGGGTCTGCACAGAGAGCTGAGGCAGGTAACCAGGGGCGTACCACTCCACCCTCCCAAATTAAGGACACAACTAATTACCCATTTAAGAGTACTGGTGCCAATTTTGATCCCACATCGAAACCCTTCCCGTTCAAGAAAGGCCAGGGCCCTTCCTCACCTCAAAGGAAGTCCAAGAGTGAAGTGGAGTGTTTCAAGTGTCATGAGAAGGGGCATATTGCACGCTCATGTCCGGGCACACTGCCTACAGCAGTGGTGTCACTAGTGAGCAACATCGGTGTGTCTTTGAGGTCTTCCGCGTTTGCCCGGGGTAATATGTCGGTTGCGAAGTCACAGTCGGTGCAGAAGCAGCAGGAGGGCTCGTCACCCGTCCGAGATGCTTTTTGTGGTCATAGGGGGCCCAGCACTGTGAGGTGGGCTGGTGTGGAGCATAGGCTTGAGTTGCTGCGTGATACGGGCGCTTCCCAGACACTTATTAAGAACTTCACTGGCACAGCCTATTAACGCGGCTCGGGTTGTGGTGGTTCAAGGCATCAATGCTACGCGGTCTTACCCGCTGGTCAGAGTGGAGCTTGAGGTAGATGGTGTGACACGGGAGTTGGATGTGGGTGTTGTGGAGAAATTGCCAGTTGAGGGGGTCGACCTCCTTCTCGGTAACGACTTTGCGGTGCTCACTTCCGAGGTTCCAACCTTAGTCGTTGCCGAGAGGGCGGCCGACACGAGTAGGGAGGGGCAAGAGGGGCTCGAGAGATCTCAGTCCGCTCAGGTGTCACAGCCTAATACCCAGGTTTCAGACCAGCGGAGGAAGGGTTGTGACGTTAACCACTCCGTTAGAACCGCATGGCTTGTCCTACAGTGACTCGCTAGGATCGCCAGGGCAGTGGATGGGGCTACAGTTTATGTATTAGAGTGTGCTTTATTTCATATGAAAGCTCGTGTCATGGGCAGTCCAGAAAGGCTCTTTGTTTTCACCCATGTCAAGGCTTTATATATTTAATTGTAAAGTATATGTTTTATCATTAACTAGTAATGATGGGATCTGGGAGAGAGAGAGAGAGTAGAACAGAGTGAGAGGGGGGCGCGCAGTGTTTTTGCCCCGCTCGATGACGTCATGGCTGGCTGCCTCGTGGGAGTTGGTTGAGAGAGGTCCTTACCATGCTGCTAGCTCCCTTGCTAGTGGCTAGAGGACTTGTAACCGCTTTTTTCCTACGCGGCTCGAGCTAGTGCGAGTATATATACAGTTCCTCGCCACTCTCTCCCTCAGATCTGGTTTCTAGAACGCATCCATCTTTATCCCTTGCTACCTGTCTCCCGCTCCGCACCTGAGAATCTTTTCCTCTGCCTACCTCTCTCTTTTTTCATATCTTTCACCATCTTTTATTAATATTATACCCCCTCTGGTTAACTCTGCAAAATCAGCTTCATGCTGGCCAGTTGTATTGTGCGTTAAGGTCTGATATAACCCATGTATGTTAGTTGTTAAGATAAGTGGATCACGAAGCATTGGTTGGCATTTATATTGTTTAAGTACCGCGTCCTATAATTATTAGTGTTCTGCTGGATTAGATAATGCTAGACTAGGGTCTGATATAATATTATAAGGTATTGTTTCCTATGAGTGCTGGCTTTAGGAAAAAGCTGCACGACATACCTGAGAACTGGAGTTGATTGAGTAAATTCTAGTCTGTGTGCCATTGAGAGTAGAGGATGCACGAATGAGGGCTTTTTGCCTATACCATTCTGCACTGTTCTAAGCTCGTTGTTTGTCTTTGAGGTACGCCAGGAGAACGCTTAATACTTCGGTATTAAGGTTTCTCAAGAGAGCTACCCTTCCCTATAACGTAATATTTGACGCACAGACTTGAGATTTGCACTAGGCCATGCGGCATGCCATGCGCACCAGTATCTCGTATCATTGACTCTAGCTAGACTTTATCAGTCACAGTAGACATTAAGTATATTAACCTAATTACTCTTTTTATGCATACCCATTTATGATTACACAAGCATTTCGCAGCCTAGTTTGATGTATGGAGACACAAACGACTTAGGCTCTTTTTGTTGATAGGAATACTGCATTGTCGTGGCGATTATTATTGTTGTAGTGTTTAGGATATTCTTGGCCCCGACTGCATTATATATGCTGCCTTTTTGTGTGCATAGCCTGCACGAGCATTGTTCCGCTGCCTGGCTTTTTGGGTTCCATTTCCGATACGAGCATCTTTATAGCATCTAACATTTAAAGAAGATTCCTTGTTAGTGTTGAAGGACTTTAGTGCGCTTTCTTTCATGCAGGAGTGCCTGACATTTATTGATTAAAGTAACGTAAGCTGTAACTTCTCTTACCACCTTACTTTGCATACCATAACCAAGCACCTTCGGTTATAGGTAGTAATAGGCTGTTTTCACATAACATTAAGCCTAGAGTAGACGCACATTTATTGAGAGTTTGATAGCCTATTATTGCATATAGAACTCTGTAGAGTATTGTGTTCTCTGTTCACTGGGAATATACATCAGAGGTTGGATCTAGCGCTTTCCGTTGTAGCATTTATGCCATTACTAGTCCAATGAATAAGAGCCCTGATATATTTGAACCCCAGTCGTAACAAATGGCGACCTTACCTAGGATTTGGTGAACCTACATTTATTAGCAGGGAACATTTGTTGTTTTGGAGAATATTTTGCGGGGATCAGCAAGAATATTTTTTTTTCGCAACATAGTATAGCCCTTGAGTATTTCCGAGAATTTTTGTGTGTATATTGAGGTATAAGAGTTTGGGGTACTTCTTTTCTGAATATTGAGGTGGGACATTTTTGTCAGCATCATGTCTTATACCGGATCAGACGAGAATGGAGACACAGTACGTAATGTCGAAACTGAGGAACAGCAGCATGATGAAAGGGTTAATCGGGTGAACTGTGAGGAGGATGCTAGGATATTTTTGCAATGGCCTGTTACTGCCGAGCGGTTGGAGGGTATGGATCGGTACGGTCTTCGATGCCTGGCCACAGCTATCGGTCACGCGGTTACTAGCAGCATGACCAGGGATAACTTGATAACGTGTGTACTGGGCAGGGTGACTGGTGAGCGAGATGGGTTGAGTGCTCAGAGCCCTTCGGCCATGCTTCCCCTACACTCGACTCCCAGCCATCCCAGTAGTTTGCCGACCCCAAGTACGCTTCCACAGTTGGGTGGTGACTGGCAGGGTGGGTTGCCCCTGGGGGGACCACCGGTAATTTCAAACATTGTAGCACCTTCACCTCCTCAAGGGTTATCTCCAGAATTATTTTTTAAGCTCGAATTAGCTAAGCTTCAGCATCAGCAGCAGCAATTAGAATTAGGGAAGATAGAAGAGAGAGAGCCAAGATAGAAGAGAGAAAAAGTCACCAGCACATAGAGCTAGCAAAAATCCAAGCTGATTTAGAGTCGACTAGGTACTGTGCCGACATGGATGTAGAGAAGTCGCGAGTAGAGGCAACGGGACAGCGACTTGGGGCTGGTAACCGTGTTCATGAGCAGTCTCTCTCGCACTTATTGAAACTGGTTCCGGTGTTTGATGAGAGTGGTGTAACAGAATTTTTCACACGCTTTGAGAAGAAGTGCCAGGAACACCAGTGGCCAGAGAATAAATGGGCAGCACTTGTATCCTCTAGATTAATTGGCAAGGGTCTTAAAGCCTATGATGCGTTACCTTTGGAGTTATGTATTGTGTACGAGGATCTCAAGGAGGCTGTCCTGAGGGCTTACGAACTGCAACCAGAAACGTACCGTTTGAAGTTCCGGGGTATAACTAAGGGAAGAGATAGCACCTTTTTGGAACACGCCCGGGACTTGTCCGATGCTATGGGGAACTGGCTCCGATCTGAGAAGGTCACAACATTTGATGAAATTAAGCAGTTAATGATGTTGGAGCAGTTCTTTAAGAGCACGGGCGGTGATCTAACTTTGAACTTAAAGGAGAAAAACCCAAGAACTCTAGTCGAAGCAGCAGAAATGGCTGATCGACGGCTGTCGTTGATTCGGGATTGCGGGTCCTCACAGAAGTACGATGTAAGTGCTAAGGACCGTTATCCTCCCCCTCCCGGTAACAATGACACATTTAAACAGAAGAGCCATGAAACTAAAACTGAATCCAAACCTTACACCACACCGTATGTGAAAAGTCAGGGGCCTTTTACATCACAGTATAAGCCGAAACCGAAATTTACGTGTTTTAGTTGCCACCAGGAGGGTCATAAGGCAAATGAGTGCCCTAGTCGACCTCCTCCGGCAGCCGTGTCTTTTGCTCACGGCATTGGAGTGTTCAAGAGGACATCGGAGTTTGTTAGAGGCATTTCTTCCGAGGCAAATACACTGCCAGTGCAGAAGGATCCGGAAGGCTTATTCCCTGTCCGTGATGCCTTTAGTGACCACAGGGGACTCGGTTGTGTGGAGTGGGGGGGTAGAAGACATGAGGTGAGAATTTTGCATGACACTGGGGCATCGCAAACACTGTTGAGAAATTTCACTGGTAAACCTGTCAATACGGCGCGGGTGGTTGTGGTTCAGGGAGTTAATGCGACAAGGTCATACCCGCTTGTAAGAATGAAGGTGGAAGTTGATGGTGTGACTCGAGACCTGGATGTAGGAATTGTGGAGAAGTTACCTGTTGGGGGCGTCGACCTCCTTCTCGGCAACGACTTTGCGGGGCCTACTTCTGAGGCTCCACCCTTGGTCGTTGCCGAGAAGCCGGCCGACGTGAGTAGGGAGGAGCAGGAGTGGGTTGAGAAGTGTCCGGTGCAGCCTATGGCGTGTGTTGTCACCGGAGATTCTGCATCCAGGGAGTCACATTCTGGTCAGTAATCTTTAGACCAGCGGAGGAAGGGTACCGAGAAGGGGTTGAAAGTTGATGCGGTTGAGAGTTTAGTGTCAACGGACCTTCTCGGGGACTCATTATTAGGACCACATTTCGAGTCTGGAGAAGACCCAGTAACTGTTCCTGAAGGGGCAGAGGATGGGCTTAAAAAGACGAAAGAGTTGAAGGAGGACAGTGATGCGCAGTCGGGAGATGTAGCAACAAGGTACCCTGACGCGTACCCTATGAGAAATGGGTCGGCGAAGACAGTGGTCCGAAGCTTGCTAGTGTATTTTTCCCGGTATGGTTGCCCGCAGGGGCAGTCAGTCCAGGGACCCAACTTCACTTCTAGCCTCTTTGTTCAAGCAATGCCACAGCATGGGATTGTTGGGGTTGTGTCATCTGCGTATCATCCGGAGAGCCAGGGTGTGTTAGAGCGATGGCACTCAGCCTTGAAATCTGTGCTTCGTTGTTGTTGCTTTGAGAGTGGGAAGGATTGGGATCTTGGCCTGCCATGTGTTTTGTTTGCTGTGCGGAAGGTACCTGGGGAGAGTTTGGGATTCAGCCCTAATGAGCTCGTCTTTGGACACCGTGTCAGAGGGCCTCTCCATATGGTTGAAGAAGTATGGGAGGGCGCAGAAAACCTTGTTCTATGCTCAAGTGTGTCCTCAACAGTCGAGAACGGATGTTGCGCAGTCTGGAGTTGGCTGGCCGTAATTTGACTAGCTCTCAGGCCCTCAGGAAGGACAGGTACGACCTCAAGGTTGAACTCAGGGAGTTGCACATGGGTCGGGAGGTGTTGATTCTACTGCCCCTTGTAGGTCACCCCTTATCCGCGAAGTACGCTGGTCCTTATAGGGTGGTTGAGGAGCTATCAGACCAGGATTACTTGGTAGCCACTCCAGACAGACGGAAGCGCAATCAGTTATGTCACGTTAATCTCATGAAGGAGTATGGGAGGCACCCCCCTGAGCCTCTCACTGTGCCTGTGATGACGTTTAGCAGTCAAGGTGGAGAAGGAGAACGGGAGAGTCAAGCTCAGGTGGAGGATAACTGGAAGGATAAGAAGTTCAAATGGGCACCTGAGTGTGAGAAGGTGTTTAGGGAAGTAAAACACCTGTTGTGCACTCACCCGATCCTCAGGGCCCCTGACTTTAGCCTACCTTTCCAACTAGCAACGGAGGCTAGTGGTGTGGGGGCTGGTGCCGTCCTTGTGGAAAAGGACGATGATGGGCTGGAGATTCCTGTTAGTTTCTGCTCGGAGAAGTACAATTCGGCCCAGGGGAGCTGCTCTGTTGTCGAGGAGGAGCTGCTGGCGGTTGTGCTTGCGCTGGGGCATTTCGAGGTCTATGTTCCAGCCTATGGTCCGGTCGTTGTAGTTTACCCAGATCATCACCCTCTCAAGTTCTTGGACCAGTTTCACAATCGAAATATGAAGCTGACCAGGTGGTCACTAAGGTTATTGGTATATATGTCATATTGGACATACGCCATATTGCCGGTTGTGACAACGTGGTTGCAGATGGTCGTTCAAGGGTATATGATCCTGGGTAGATTGACACACGGGTAGCCTCCTGCTTTAGTTTGAATAGTATTTTGCGCTTGGTGCTTGTTGGCTCGCGGTAGTAGCCCAGCGTATTAGGTCATAAAGCAGGAGTTGAGCGTTTGGTATAGAAGAAAAATCTAGGCTTGCCCCTATAGTGCAGCCGAAATAAACAAATTAAAAACATAAAAATCAAATAAAAACTTTCTTTGATAGTTGAATTTTGTCAGTATGTTATAGCAGTAATTCTGAGTTGCACTCCTCTCAGAATGCTGGGCTAGAGAAGCTCGCTCTTGAGGAGCATAACTACATATAATTTAACCTATTGTGTTGGGGAGGGTTATAATTTTGTAAAATGTTTTGTTGAGGAACTGTGCCAGATATATTACTGCCGCTGGGTGATGGGAAGTAGAGATATAGCATGGGTTCTAACCATCAGATTTTTGTGAGCCTTGGGGCCTCTGAGAAAAATCTTGGGGGGGGGGGGGGGGGTGACGTTAACCACTCCGTTAGAACCGCATGGCTTGTCCTACAGTGACTCGCTAGGATCGCCAGGGCAGTGGATGGGGCTACAGTTTATGTATTAGAGTGTGCTTTATTTCATATGAAAGCTTGTGTCATGGGCAGTCCAGAAAGGCTCTTTGTTTTCACCCATGTCAAGGCTTTATATATTTAATTGTAAAGTATATGTTTTATCATTAACTAGTAATGATGGGATCTGGGAGAGAGAGAGAGAGTAGAACAGAGTGAGAGGGGGGCGCGCAGTGTTTTTGCCCCGCTCGATGACGTCACGGCTGGCTGCCTCGTGGGGGTTGGTTGAGAGAGGTCCTTACCATGCTGCTAGCTCCCTTGCTAGTGGCTAGAGGACTTGTAACCGCTTTTTTCCCACGCGGCTCGAGCTAATGCGAGTATATATACAGTTCCTCGCCTCTCTCTCCCTCAGATCTGGTTTCTAGAACGCATCCATCTTTATCCCTTGCTACCTGTCCCCCGTACCGCACCTGAGAATCTTTTCCTCTGCCTACCTCTCTCTTTTTTCATATCTTTCACCACCTTTTATTAATATTATACCCCCTCTGGTTAACTCTGCAAAATCAGCTTCATGCTGGCCAGTTGTATTGTGCGTTAAGGTCTGATATAACCCATGTATGTTAGTTGTTAAGATAAGTGGATCACGAAGCATTGGTTGGCATTTATATTGTTTAAGTACCGCGTCCTATAATTATTAGTGTTCTGCTGGATTAGATAATGCTAGACTAGGGGTCTGATATTATAAGGTATTGTTTCCTATGAGTGCTGGCTTTAGGAAAAAGCTGCACGACATACCTGAGAACTGGAGTTGATTGAGTAAATTCTAGTCTGTGTGCCATTGAGAGTAGAGCATGCACGAATGAGGGCTTTTTGCCTATACCATTCTGCACTGTTCTAAGCTCGTTGTTTGTCTTTGAGGTACGCCAGGAGAACGCTTAATACTTCGGTATTAAGGTTTCTCAAGAGAGCTACCCTTCCCTATAACGTAATATTTGACGCACAGACTTGAGATTTGCACTAGGCTATGCGGCATGCCATGCGCACCAGTATCTCGTATCATTGACTCTAGCTAGACTTTATCAGTCACAGTAGACATTAAGTATATTAATCTAATTACTCTTTTTATGCATACCCATTTATGATTACACAAGCATTTCGCAGCCTAGTTTGATGTATGGAGACACAAACGACTTAAGCTCTTTTTGTTGATAGGAATACTGCATTGTCCTGGCGATTATTATTGTTGTAGTGTTTAGGATATTCTTGGCCCCGACTGCATTATATATTCTGCCTTTTTGTGTGCATAGCCTGCACGAGCATTGTTCCGCTGCCTGCCTTTTTGGGTTCCATTTCCGATACGAGCATCTTTATAGCATCTAACATTTAAAGAAGATTCCTTGTTAGTGTTGAAGGACTTTAGTGCACTTTCTTTCATGCAGGAGTGCCTGACATTTATTGATTAAAGTAACGTAAGCTGTAACTTCTCTTACCACCTTACTTTGCATACCATAACCAAGCACCTTGGTTACTTGGTAGTTATAGGCTGTTTTCACATAACATTAAGCCTAGAGTAGACGCACATTTATTGAGAGTTTGATAGCCTATTATTGCATATAGAACTCTGTATTAGAGTATTTGTGTTCTTTCTTCACTGGGAATATACATCAGAGGTTGGATCTAGCACTTTCCGTTGTAGCATTTATGCCATTACTAGTCCAATGAATAAGAGCCCTGATATATTTGAACACCAGTCGTAACAGGGTCAGAAGGAGAAAGTCGAGGCTGGTGGTCGGGTTGAGAGTTTGGATCCAGCTACACTCCTTGGTGACTCGGTACTTGAACCAAATGTGAGCTCCGGAGTGGCCCCAGAACCTGTCCCCCCTAGTGACATGGTAGGGCGTGATGGCACTCCGCGACAGAGTAGTTCCCAGGTGCAACCAGAAGATCTTAGTCTTGAGAGTTGTGGGAACGGGGCTATTGAACTCGACGAGGACGGGGAAGCATGTCATGTGAACCTATTAAAGGAGTTTGTGAGGCAACCACCTGAGCAGCCTACTGTCCCTGCGTTGGTCTGCAGCGGCCAAGGTGGAGAAGGAGAGGGGGGCAGTGGGACACAGGTGGTGACAAGTTGGGATTGTCATGTCTCGGCGGAGCAGTGGGCGGGGAACACGAGTCAGGTGGCTGTGGAAGCGCTTGAGCACCTGCCTGAGCAGCAGTGTGCAGCGCTCCAGCACCTGCTCGGTTCATACCCCACTGTTTGTGCCGAGCATCCAGGTCTCACAACTCATGCGGTGCACGATATTCCGCTGGCAGGTCACTTGAGTGTTAGTAAACCGTTGGCCTCGTTGTTTCAGTGGTTCAAGGTGGGCGACGAGGCTTTGGCATGGTTGTCAGGTCAGGGTCGACCCAGGGCTGCTTAAGGTGGTCAGTATCAGGACATTAAGCAGATTGGTGAGGGTAACTATGGACTAGATATGCCCGATCGTCGCATAGCCTCCCAATGCTGCTTTAGAAAAATGCAACAGCCCTACCATAGACCGACTGTATCTGGCCGTGGCGCTGAAGGCGGTGAAGCTGCGCCGGCAGGTGTAGTCGCAAGAAATACGGGGGTGCGCATGTACGGTATCGGCGGGGAGGCCTTAGCCCTTATGAACTGTGGGAGTGACTGCACAGGTGGTACAGATTGTCCCCCTCATGACCTGGCTGTTTTAGGGACAGAGGTGGAGAAGGAGGGAGACTATAGTGTAGAAACTGCGGTCTCGGCTGGGTTGTGGGAGGGCAATGAGCATGTTGTTCTTCGAGATAAGTTGCAACCTCTTGTTCCTAATCGTCAAGAGAAGTTGTTTACTAGGCTGTGGCAGTACATCCGCATGTTTGTTGATTCTCCAGGCCTGATGTACGGGGTAGAATCTGACATGGAGGCTGGAGACAGTGCAAGGCTCAAGTTGGCTCCCTACCGTATAAATCCTGCTCGACAGCCTGTTGTGAAAGCAGAGCTGGACTACATGTTGGAAAAGGTTCTGAGGGATAAGGGATATCGTGAGTGGTCGTTGCCAGTAACTTTGCAACCTGAGTTAAGTGGCAAGATCCGTGTTTGTGTTGATTGCAAGAGTGTTGGTACATTATCCCTGACAGACGCCTATACCTTATCCAGAATTGACGACCCCATAGACCGCATCGGGGCTGCCTCGTTTATCACTAAGGTAGAAATAGTAAAAGGTTATTGGCAGGTCCCGTTGCCGGAGAGAGCGAAGAGAAGTGCCAGTCTTGTGATGAACTGGGCAGTTTATCAGTGTCAGGTGTTGTTTTGCTGCTGGAACACAAGTTGGATGTGTGGCATGTTAAGGGCACTGATAATGTTCTGTCTGATTGTTTGTCACGGGAGGGTATGTCTTAACCTGACAAGCGCGAAATAGACCTAGGGGCTAGTTATTTGTGCATTTCTAGCCCTGGATTCTGACAGAATTCGTTATATTTACAATATAAAGCATTATTTGTTTTCGGTATGCTTTTATTTTACATATATGATGTATATATGAACCTTCAAGAGTGCTAAAATAACTGGGAAAAGCATTTGGGTGGTGAAAAACGAAGATATTGGCCACCCGGTCATAATCTCAGGTGAGAGAGAGCCACAGGCAGCCCTCCCCTCTCGCTGTCTGGGAGTCAACTGAGACGAGCAGGGCGGTGTGTGCCGGTGTCTGGGTGTTGCATAACGATCTTTTATGCAACCCACTTGTGCTACATTATCGCGGGAGAGAAAAATAACCGATAAATGATGATAATAAGAGGAAAAATAGGTGATAATTGAGGAGGGGGGGGGAGGGGGGAATAAGGTGGGGAAGGAGGGGAGGGGGAGGGGTGAGAAACACATGGATGAGTACTAGAGGGGAATTATCTCACCTAGAGACAAAATCCTTTGTTTTGATAGGCCCTTTTTTTTTTTGGAAGGCTTTTTTTATGGTCATGCTTCCGTGAGGCCTATCGCGTTCCCTATAGGAAGCCTTCCGTGAGGCCTATCGCGCTTGCCGGGTTAAGGAGCACCCTGACCGTTCAGTCAGTGTTTGTTTGAGAGTGGAGAAAAATTAGGCTTGCCGCTGTAGTGCAAAGCCACCAAAAACACTATTAAAAATAATACAAAAACTTCACATAAAAACTCTTTCTTTTTGATAGTATATAAGTGCAGTATGTTACAGCAAGAATCTAAGACATCCTGAGTTTTTGTCTTAGTAGGCTAGGCTTGTTGAAGCTTGCTCGTTGAGCGTAATATTGTTAAGTGATACTATTCTTTTGGGGAAGTGTTGTGTAGATTGTTTTTATATAATGAAGTGTTTTATGTTGTGATTGTGCCTTGTTTTCACAACTTGGGGGAGTAGCTGGGTGAGGCGGGGTTTATGAGCATTCTGTCTGGTCAGATGTGGCGTTTACCCGAGGTTAAAACGTCCCACATCTTGGGCGGGATGTTACGCTGGCCAGCTTGCCAGAATGTGCTCGTACTCGCTAGCGCTCGCCAGGGCAGTGAAATGGGCTATAATAATCGTAGAACGATGTTCTTTCTTTCCTAGTATTCATGTTGTCACAGACAGATCAGTGGTGGTCTTTATTCTTGTCTGTGACACTTGGAAGTATTTTATATCAGTGATAGAGTATAAGATGTGTAGTGTGAAGTTAAGGAGAGAGAGAACGAAGGAGGCAGTGAGGTTGTATTATGTGCGTGTGTATGTACGTGTGCCTTCCTCGCTCGGGCGGAGGTTCCCACGCTCTTGATTGGCCGGCGGACCTGGAGCGTCCTATGACGCTTGCTCTTCATGACGTAGTGGTCTGTGATTGGGTGCCTCCGTCCTAGTGTTGGTGCTGGGGGGCTCCTGCTCGCGTGTCTCCTTAGAGCTTGGCATGGTGTGCTTTGTCCTAGACGTCCCTTGCAATCTGTCCCCAATCTAACCCCCTGTACTACTGTTTCTCTCTCTGAACTTCTTCTTTTCTATTACTTCTCATCTTTATTCAATTACTTATCCCTTCTGGTTCTGCATTCGACTTCCATAGTCGGCCAGTCGTATTACCAGCACCAGTTCTCACATATATGTTTTGCACTAGCTTTAGGGATTATTAGTCATAGTCACATGAGTCATATTATCATTGGGTGCTTCTAATTATTGAGTTGTTCTTTGTTACTATTTAATGCTAGACAGTGGAAGGTATCTTTGGTCGTTGTCTGAGTTATGTATATGGCAAGTCAGAGCCTGTACGACTTCGACGGAGTTAGGTAGCCTGTAACCTTTGTGCATATTTTTGCTTTGCTTTGCTAGTGTAGCGTTATACCAGCGAAGGGCTTTTGCCTACTCTTGCTCGTATGCTCGCTACCTCTTTGTGTTGACCTTTGTGGAGCGCCAGGGCAAGACCAGATACTTGAGATCTGGACTTACCAAGAGAGCATCCTAGTCACTTAACGTAACATAAGGGAAATCTGTTCAAGGGGAGACAGTAGGCTACGAGCATGCTTGCACTCTGCCTAGCCTCCTGGTACCTTTTATGCCGCTGCTAGACTTTATTAGTAATAAAGACAGCATTGTGTTTATTAACTTTAACTGCGTATGCTTTAGGAATTATTCACGTATTATTTTAGCCTAGGTTGATGCATGGTGCACAACCCAGTATGGCTGTTACTTTGGCTAAGGAAATACTGTTTTGAGTGGCTATTATTAGTGCTGTCACAGAGTTGTTGCACTCCCTTGTTTTATATATATGTATCCTACTTGTTGGTGTATTTAAGATACACGCTTTGGTGTCCTGCCCCTGCATTATTTCTGTTCTATATTGACGAGCATCTTAGAGCATCAGACGTTTTCAGAAGATTCCATATCTGTTTGCTGTAGGACTAGACTTCCAGTGTTTTCATAGAGCATTGAAGAGTTTAGTGTTGAGTACAGACTCACACTAAAGTTAACGTAAGCATATACTCCTTTATTAAATCTTGTTATAGTTTATTTAAGCATTGTTATTACTTAAGAGCATTTTATTAACGTAAAGTACTCCTATTGTGAGTAGGCTTTGCCGTCACCGGAAAGCCTTTGTAGAAGTGCACTAAAACCCAGTTAATTGATACCCCGTTATCCAGTAGATTAACTCTGGAGGGTTTTAAGTATTTTGTTCACCGGCGTAATAGTTTGAGAGTTTGGAATTAGCGTACGGTTGTTGCAGATATAGCCTATCATCTAGTCCATTATTAAGTGCCCTTGTTTATTTTGTAGTGCCGGTCGTAACACACCGAAGTCCCGAATGGAGGATAACCAAGAGTTAGTAAGATAAAAAAGAAGATCACCAGTAGAGGTGCCCCCTTGTCTAGCGGGGTGTTTTGGGCTCATTTGGGCATATTCAGGCCCTCCTGCATGATAAATCAAGCATCTGCATGAAAAATAAAATTATTTAGCAAAAAAAAGGTACTAAAAGCTTCTAAATGAGACCAGAACGAGCTACGTAGCACTCGTGGTTCTCTTGCAGTGATGCCACGAACATGGGAGTTTAGCATATATCGGTATATTTTTCCCAGCTATGCTCACTACTGGCTACACTGCCGGCCTCTCGAGAACACAGGGAACATGAGTTAATGGGCGGCGTTAAGCCCTGGGAGTCAGCTGTCTGGCCCGGTGCGCTCCCGGCCATTTGCACTCGATTTTAACCCTTTAAAAGCCTTAATAATGCTCCTAACTTGCTCCAAATTGGTGCACGACTTAAGTCGAGCGCCACCAAAAGGGGTTTTAAGGAAGCCATACTGGCGGTCTGAGAGTAGGTTATGGGAAGATAAATGCTTAAGAAATTTTTAGGTAAGAATAGTTTAAAAAACTTTGGAGATGCAAGAAATGAGAGCAATTGGACAAGAGTTGGAGGGTTGAGAGCGGTCACACTTCTTTGGGACAGGTTGAATGAGAGCAAAAAAACTTCCTGCAAGAAGGGAAGATGTTAGAGGAAAGACAGAGACAGAAGAGTTTGCCTAGGCAGGGAGTCAGCATGGAAGCACAGTGTTTTATTACAACAGGAGGAACACCATCTGGTCTGTATACCTTCTTAGTATTTAGCCCAGAGAGGGCAGAAAGTTTATCCTTAGAGATTATGATATTAGGTAGGTACGATGGCCAATGCAGACGCAAAAATGGGTACTTATTTTTGTTGTCGAGTTGCTTCTGTCAGCCTATAACAGATTGGAAACTGAGAGTAGGGGGGGTTAAATAACAAAATGTTTATATTTTTAAAGAATATCAACAAAAATGTTGCACCTGTTCTTATTTAAGAGTGAGAAGACAAATAAGACATGCATCTCCTTTTTATCACAAAACCCTAAAGAGACGCACCTGGACCTAAGGAGACGCAGAAGTGTTAAAATCACAAAAACACAACAAATTATATATGTATTAACCTCATTGGTACTTGAAAGAAAGCATGGCACTTTTGGTTATAAGTTTACAATGCTTAGATAACAAAACTGACTGACATAGGCCATATAATTCATATTATTAAATAGGCAGATAATATAACTTGACATACTAATGTGCTAATTATAGGCCATTACCAAAAGAGTTTAGAGGGTGCAGGGAAGTTATACATGGAACATTAATGCTAATTTGAGGTTTAAATCTAGTGCCACTCGCTCTCCCATGCATATTTGGTGCTAATACGCCTGGTTTATGCCTGCTTATCTCTGTAAATAATAAACGTTCAATAACCAACCAAATATCATGATCATGTACCTTCATTCAGCTTGAAAATGGTAAAAACTGTAACTTTCTGGGTAGTCTGGTAGATATGTGAGCAACTCAAAAGCAATGACAACTTTTTAGGTTAGTGCTTGAATGTGCGTGCATGTGTATGTGTGTGTATGTATAGGTCAGGCATGTGTGTGTGCGTGTCAATGTCGTGGCCGGGGGTGAGACGATACACTCAGTCTGACTGACAAAGGCAAGAGTTGGGCTCATTCATGTTGCCACTCTATCGAGTGATAAGAAAGGAAGTTGGGAAAATGGTGGGGGAAAGTAGGGAGAGGCATGGGGGGCTACAACAAAATGTTATTGTGTAGCTAAAAAAAAATTGATTCGATTCCGATTTGCTGAGATTGGGAAAAGAGGTGCGTCTCCCTAGGTCCAGCAAAAATTATTTAGTCCAAAAGAGACGCATTTTTCAAACTGATGCCATACCACACTGGTAGACAGCTATTCTCCCTACTATGTATGGTATACATAAGGTTGAGTTTCCTTCACCTGAGATCAAAGAAAAGGTTATGATGCTTAATAATGTTACCAAATAAACACATATTTACAAGGACGCAAGGAGACGCAACCCAGCTACACTAAGCAGACGCGCGTCTCCTTAGGTTTTGCGCAGTGCGTCTCTATTGGTCCCAGGGTAGCCCTTGTTCTAGTTAAGGCAGCTCTGTCAATGGTGAAGGAAACTCAACCATATGCATACAGGGCAGAGAGGTGAGTATGGCTTTCTACCACTGTGGTATACGACCTTCTGGCATCAGTTTGAAAAAATGCGTCTCTATTGGATTCTGTGTTTTTTGCTGGCCCTATGGGGACGCACCCTCCCTCCCCTTCAGCCGTGCAAGTAAAAGCATCTTGGTCATGCAGGGTTATACTTCAACTCATGCACTATCAACCAACAATAACAGAAAAGAGGATCAAATTAGGGAACTGTGAGAAATTTAGCTTTAACAAAAAGTAAAGTCTTAGGTTTTCCGTAAGGAATTTGCGAAAACATTTTTTTTTTTTAGTTCATCTCACGCAATAACATATGAAAATAAAAAGCTGGTACTATGTGAGCATATTAGGTGATATTTAAAGAATATTTTGGCCAACCATTCATGCATCTATCTACTCATCCTGTGCCTGTGCAAGTTATTTTGTTTCAAGTGCGTCTCCTTGGGTCCAGTAGTCTGCATTGGGCATCTTACCCCTTATAGTGAGGTGGCTTAGGGCTATATTTGATGATTACGGTTACATGGCGGATAAAAGCACCAAATTTGGCATGAGGAACCCTTAGGGCATATCGATAAATGTTAGCCTAGGAGCCCTCCGGAGATTCAATTTTTATTGTGTGTAAAATGAAAAAGATGGCCGACAAATATGAAAAAGAGCGATTTTCCTCAATTTTTTGTTTTGGTATCATATCCCCATGTTTACAAAGTCTATAATATTATAGGCATTAAATTGATATGAAATCGTATTCTATAGTTGTTGTGGATTCCCCAATGCTGGGGAACCCCAACAACAGCAGGACTAAATTACATTATAATTAATGTGTAGTAATTGTATTGTGTATGATGACTAGTGGTAATTTGTGTTCAGTAATTGTGTTGTGTTTGTATGACTAGTTGGCTATATGTTAGGAGTAATTTTATTGTGTTAGCAGATAATGGGCAGATGACTGGCAGCCTATATAAAGGAGCCAGCTCTGAAGCCCAGGGAGATCCTTGCCTGACACTATCAATGATGAGTTTGAAAGGTGTTCCCACTGGGTCCTTTCCAAGACCACCAACAAGTTCTCTTCCATCCCATTTGATCAGGCTCACAAGCAGGAGAACAAGATTGTGAAAGGATCGGGAGGTGCTGTTGGGCTCACACAAAACCCGGTTGCTTTTCGACGATGGATGCTCTCTGGCCCAGAGACTGCCAGACTGCTGAAGCAGTTTGAGGAAGAATACCTTCCTGATGATGATCCACAGATACCCAAGAACTTCCAGCACCACGAGCAGGCTCTCTCGACACAGAAGTCCTTACAGAGACAGGTTACCAGCCTCTCCGAAACCAGCAGAGGAATGGGCAATCCCTTCTTGGATGATTTTCCAGATTTAGTAACTCTCGACAATCGAACCTGCGCAGACGAAACCGCGGTAGTCGCAGTGCACACCTTGGAGGATACAGGCAAGAAACAGTACCAGGAATTCGTCAAGAATGTGCTTGATGTGCGCAGCCACTCCATCCATGACCCAATCCACAGGAATTCTCTTGTGATCTTCAGGAAGCATCACCACAAGGTAACATCTAAGCAGGGGAAGAAAATCAAAGTGCTTCAGAACAATGTGTCACTCTTTGGTCAGCTATACATATCTATGCAGAACCGGGAAGGTGACTTGGCTGAGTTCTTTGCACATGAAATACAGTCCTTCCCTCCTTCCCTCTCAGACTTTGGCAAGCTTCATTTACCAAACACGAAGTCTGGCCTGCTGCAATGTCTTGAGCAGCCCGGGCAATCAGAGCCACCCTCAACTTACGACTGCAAAGTCATGGATGGTGCCGTCATCGTCCACTTCCTACCAACTACCAGCGTCAGCACCTTCCATGAGTATGCAGACATTGTATTCATACCGTACCTGGAGAAGCAGCTGCAGACTGCCACGAGGTTGGATGTTGTGTGGGACACATATATATCAGACAGTTTGAAGGAGTCTACCCGGGAAAAGAGAGGCAAGGGCGTGCGCAGGAAAGTCTCAGGCAAGACGAAACTGCCAGGTAATTGGATGGACTTCCTCCGTGACCCATTGAACAAGAAGGAGCTGTTCGCCTTTTTGACTTCCAAGGTTGAAGAGTTAAAATTGCCACCAGCCAAAGCAGCATATGTCACATCAGGGCAAGCTGTGGTGTCTATTGGTGCCGGCACCCCCATGAAAAACTGCAATCATGAAGAGGCGGACACCAGAGTTGTGGTTCACATAGTGCATGCACTGGAGCAGGGGGCAAAGACTATTCAAGTGCGTACCATAGATACAGATGTTGTAGTCATCCTTGCAGGCACATTCCATGATCTGATTGCGACTCATCCCTTGGCAGACATCTGGGTTGCCTTTGGCATGGGCAAAAATTACAGGTTTTTCCACATAAACGCCATCTGTGCATGCCTGGGGGAGCCAAAATCACGAGCATTACCTGTATTTCATGCATTGTCAGGTTGCGACACAACCTCTGCCTTCAACGGCAAGGGCAAGAAGTCAGTTTGGCAGGCCTGGCATGTTTATCAAGACATCACAGAGACATTTGTGTATCTCGCCAGTCATCCCTTCCAGCTGCTGGATGTCGACGATGACCATTTCAAGAAGATCGAGAGATGGACTGTTATCCTGTATGACAGAACCAGTCCTTTGAGATCCATCAACAATACAAGAAGGGAACTCTTCTGTCACAAGAATCGAGCAATGGACAAGCTGCCACCCACTAATGAAACGCTACTCCAGCATGTCCGACGTGCAGTGTATCAAGCAGGAATCTGGACGACTACCACACAAACAGAACTAGTGATTCCTTCTCCACATGATTTTGCCTGGACCAAGATATCAGATTCGTGGGTACCAGTTTGGGTGACAATTCCAGAGGCTTCCAGAGCGTGCAGGGAGCTGATCAAATGTTCTTGCAAAGGGGACTGCTCCATCTGCCAGTGTGCCAAAGCAAATCTTGACTGCTCACCACTTTGCAAGTGCAAATGTACTCGTTAGATCATATCAAAGTGTATGTAAGTAACTGTGACTGTTGCTATAGTAGTTATTGAATTCAATTCAATAATGTTTCATATTTAATTCTATAACATTGTATTTAAATAACATCTTTATATAAACAAAATTCAATAGTTCAATAAAACAATTTTTTTTTTTTTTTTTTTTTTTTGAAACATCGGAAGGGAGGGGCTCCTAGGCTAACATTCATCAATAGGCCCTAAGGGAGCCTCATGCAAAAAATGGTGCTTTTATCCGCCATGTAACGGTAATTTCACTAAGCCACCTCACTATTAAGAGAGAAGGGGTGGAGAGTGAAGAATAGCACCGGAATCTCCAAAGTGGAGTTTTTAGCAAAAGCTTGAGCGAAGAATTCAGCTTTGTCAGAGGAAATCTTCTTCTGACAAAGCTGAACTTTTCGCTCAAGCTTTCGCTAAAAACTCCACCTTGGAGATTCCGGTGCTATTCTTCCCTCTCAACCCCCGCTCTCAATTACTTATACCTAATATCATAATCTCTAAGGATGTTCTTTCTGCCCTCTCTGGGTTAAATACTAAGAAGGCGAATGTTGGTGCCATCAGAGTGGAAAAGAAGACAAAATAAAATTGTTGGAGAGATTTTGGGCTAGATGCCAAAAAGCTTGGGAAAGGCTAGAGTTGAAAAGTTCAGAACATTAAGTATTGATGAAAGAGTTTTTGACGAGTCGAAGAACAGATTTGGCTTGATTCTGGGCAGAAATATTAAAAGAGCGAGATTCTTGAGTTTGAAGGTGACGGTATCGTTTGAAGGTGACAGTGTCGTTTGAATGCTTCCTTCTTATTGCAGACAGCAGTAAAACAAGTGTGAGTACACCAAGATTTTTTGCATTAGACTGAGAGAAATAACATTGGAATGTATGCTTCCATGCTCGAGAGGTTTACCTCGGTAAAGCGCTCAGCGCACTCCGAGGGTCCCCGGCCACGGAAGCAAAAATAATTCCATAGGAAATCAAAGATGTAATGCCGAAGATCCTCCCAGTTGGCAGCGTCAAAGTGCCACAAGCGCTGCCTGCTGGGAGGATCGGATGGCCATACTGGAGAGATAGGACGGGTAACAGAGATAAGGTCGTGATCGGAGGAGCCCAATGGAGAGAAAAGGTTGTAAAGTAGAAGGATTAGACGTTATAAATAGTCATGAGTGTTGAACCTATCTCCATGACAGTTAGGAATTCAAGTAGAGTGCTGGACTAGCTGCTCTAGGTCATTTAGGATAGTAAAGATGTAGGTTTGTTCACTAGGTTGGTCAGTGAAATTGGAGGAGAACCATAGATATACTTAAAAAAATAATAATAATAGGAATAATCTAATATCTTATATCTATATTTAATTATACAGTATATCCATCTGTTTTTCCTTTGTGCATGAAGGAGACAAAAGAGAGACTGTCTGTAATGAGCATCTCCCTCAAAGCCAAACAAGTGACAGAGAATCAAATTCAAGAGACGTTGGAGTCAAAATACCTGCACATACACATATTAAAGCAGTCTAAACCATATGATAAAGGAAAAATTTATTGAGGGAGAAAGTTCCAGAGTTATCTTATTAAGTAGAAGAAAGACTGAGATAATGTGTTAAATCTTGGGTTGAAGAGCTGAACAGAATAAGAGTGGGACTGTGTTGAAAGGCAGGTGCCTCGCACTCAGCGCAAGGAGTACAAAGGAAATCAAGCAACAACAGGTCTAGTGACCCTTCTAGGCTGCTTGTCCTCCAAAACACTGAGGATCAAATGTCCAAACAGTGGTTTAGAGTGGGTAAGGGAACATTGGAAAGGGAACTACTGCCCTGGAACTAATGTCCGTGGCAGGATTAGGAAGTTAGTAGGGGACAGATGGGTTAGTAACTGAGGGGGGGATAAAATAAAGTTATTCATTTACAAACGCAGTCAGTCGGGGGTTTGATGCGAGATATTTGTCTAAGCGGAGTTTAAATGAATCAACGGTGCTGCATTCTATAACGTCTCGGGGAAGCCCATTCCACAAGTTGACAACTCGATTGAAGAAGAAATTCTTAGATTCGTGTGAGTTAAAAGATTTACCAATAATTTTGCAACCGTTTCCCCGCGTGTAATTAGATTGGTCGATAGTGAAGTACTTACTACAGTTCATATTGTCGATGCCTTTGATGATTTTGAACACTTGAATTAAGTCACCTCTTAATCTGTGCTGGGTTCAAGGAAATATATTTAATTCTCTAAGACGCTCTTCGTATGGTTTGTTCTTTAGGCTAGATATAATTTTGGTAACTCTACGTTGAACTCGTTCTAGCTTGTTTATATCTTTTTGGTAATAAGGGCACCAGGATTGAACGCAGTATTCCAGAAGAGGGCGGACTAAGGAATTGTAAAGGGTTAGGATAACTTCTTTGGATTTATGCTCAAATGACCTGCCTATAAAGCCAATTATTTTGTTTGCCTTCTTAACAACTTCTGAACATTGTTGACTCGGTTTTAGGTTACTCGATATTGTTACTCCCAGATCGGTTTCTCTGTTTACATTCTTAAGCTAAGTGCCATTCATCGAATAGTTTGCTTTCTCATTTAGGTATCCGATATGTAGTACTTTACATTTATCTGCATTGAAACTCATTTGCCAAATTTGGGCCCAACATGACAATTTATCTAAATTGTGTTGCATATCGTCAACTTGTTCTTTTGAGAGTACGCTATTTGAAATTTTTGTATCGTCAGCAAATTTTGAGATTGTACAGGTGAGACACTCATCTATGTCGTTGATGTAAATTAGAAAGATAATTGGTCCTAGTACCGATCCCTGGGGTACCCCGCTACTTACATTGGTCCATTTAGATGCCTTACCGTTTATGACTACTCTTTGCTTTCTGTCGCTGAGCCAATTTTCTATCCATTTCAACACACCGTCTTGTATTCCATGCGCTTTTAGTTTTAGCAGTAAACGTTTTTGGGGAACTTTGTCAAAGGCCTTTTGAAAATCAAGGTATATAATATCTACAGCTTTACTCTCATCGTAGAGGTTGAGGATATCGTGGAAGAAGTCTAAGAGGTTTGTTAAACAGGAACGATTTTTACGAAAGCCGTGTTGTGTATCTTTAACCCTTCTTTAGCGGCCTATGCGGTTTATTTATGTGTACCGCCCAGCGGGGTGTTTTTAGCCAAAATAGGGCTGTTTACGTGATCATTTTCATGCCTAAATAAGATCCAGAACGTAAAACAAGTATCTATCCCTGAAAGGGCATAAACAGAGCTTTCGAATGACACCATAACGATCCTTGTATGATGGATAGTTTTCTTGCAATAACCGTGCAACGCGAGTGCAAAAAGCAGGTAATTCGGTACTTTCGGTACATAATTGAGTATGTAGCGAGTGAGAGAGGGAGGAGGGAGCTGAGATTTGTGTCAGTAGGTTCGCCGCGGTGGTCTGGAGCAGTCATACGCTCGCTAGTCTCCTGCCACCATTTGTCTCTCTCTCTCAGCCACATTACGTGCTGAAATTGCCACTCGACCTATGTCGAGCGCCGCCACATAGTCCAGCTTTATTTAACTCGACTTAAGTGGTGAGCCGCTTTTTAAGGGTTAAGTAAGTTATTTGCCTCTAAGTAATTTACGAGTCTGTCTTTTATGACCGTTTCTAGCATTTTACATACAATTGAGGTTAAGCTAATTGGACGATAGTTACTGGGTAGGGATTTGCTGCCTTTTTTTAATACCGGTGTTACGTTGGCTAGCTTCCACTGATCAGGCATAGTCCCAGACTGCAAGGATTCATTGAATAGCAATGTCAGTGGTTTGGAGAGCTCATCCTTAGCTTCCTTTAAAACTCTAGGCGAGATTGTATCAGGTCCAGGCGTTTTATTTACCTTGAGTTTATCTAAACAATTCAATACTTCTCTCTCTGTAATGGTGATATTGCTTAGAACATCTGAATTATCAATCTGAATTGGCGATGGTGTAGGGATATCACTGAGGTCTTCGGTTGTAAAAACTGATGCAAAGAAGGTATTGAGGGCATTACTCATTTGTACTTCGTCTTTGGTGTATTCTCCATTTTCATCGACTAACGGTCCAACAGTTGAAGTAACTACTTTTTCCTTTCTGATATTACTATAGAATTCTTTCGGGTTTGTTTTACTTTGATTCGCAACATGTAACTCCAGGGTCTTTTTACTTTGCTTAATTAACTTTTTGGCTTTGCGTCGTAGCTCTACAAATTTCACCCGTTCTTCGTCATTTTGTGAGGATTTTAATCTATCATTAGCAAATTTTTTAGCAAGCAGACAGTCTGAAATATCTTTATTCCACCATTTGGGCTTATCATTATGGCCTGGACGCCGTATTTTCGATGGTATGCAGTCTTGCACTGCCTTAAGGTAAGTGGTTGTGAAACACTCCCAAGATGTATTTATGTCGCTAAAAACACAGGAGAGCACAGTATAGACTATATAGGAAGCTATTCGTTTGTAAATACAGTGAATCGGGAGCTAGGAGCGAAGTATTTGTTTAGTCGATTTTGTAATGTGTGTACGAGTAACAGTCCATGATATAACTAGATCGTTCAATCCATAAGTTTAGCACTTAGCTTTAAATTAAATGTTTTTACTTATGTGAGTTAGAAAACGCTTTCCAATAATTGTACAACAATGTTCTCTAGTGTAATTTGAATAATCAACTGTGAAGTATTAGTTAACATCCATATTGTTAAGAACTTTAATAATTTTGATATACTTGAATTAGGTACCCTCTTAAAGAATAACACTGAAGTACCAGCTGCTGATATACTTGCCACATGTTATTCCAAGTTAATGTTCAACACCATAAAGAAGTCTACTAGAGTAACATCAATTTCAGCCACCATTATTGACCACATATATGATTAAAGGCGCCGACCTGCTTTTTTTCTCGCCTTTTCTATCTTTCTCTGGCTTGTATCCATTCAGCCTGCTGTTTTAAGATGTTTATCCCCATACAGGTGTCGATTTTTTCCTGGCGAGCAATAGCGAGCCAGCATTTTATGGAGAAATCCGGCTTTGCCGGAGAAATTTTTCTAACGGAAAATGTACAAATTTAACCTGCTGTCAACATTTCTAAAAAATATGCTGGCTCGCTACCGCTCGCCAGGAAATAAATTATGTCTGGATGGGGATGAACATCTTAAAACAGTATGCTGAATGGAGCTCGTTGGATACAACCCAGAGAGAGAGGGGGAGAGAGAGAAAACAAACCAGATCACCCCCTCAAACAATTGCTTCCGAAGTATCCAAAAGGGCATTGTGTATACCTAGCTTTCTGAGCATTTCCAGTGTTTTTGTATTTTATTCTTCTATCCAAGTATAGGAGGAGGATTATTTAACCCCTTCACTACCGGTGACGTTCTTTTCATTGTATTTGGTATCTAGTAGACGATTGTATTCAGCTTAGGAAGAGCGTCTACCTATTTAACGTCTACAGAATATCTCGAGCAATAATGTTAGCTACCATGCACCCTTCCTGAGCTTCATCAAATCGTCAAAATGTAGCTGAATCCATATACAAAATGATACACCGATAATGAAAGGGTTAACAATACAATATAGAAAGTTAAGCAATGAATAGGTAGTTGAATTTGAAAGATGCATGAACAATTGTCTCCTGGGACCTTGTTCTAGCTTCCATCGACCCCAACATACTATATTACAATTTGTTTATATATATATTTAGTGCCTGTTACAACACACATTCCCCCAAAGTACTTAAGGTGAAGAGGGTAGAAGAAAAGTGTGACTGAGAGGTGGAGAGTGAGGGTGAAGAGGGTGGAAGAGAAGGGTGACTGAGAGGTGGAGGGTGAGGGTGAAGAGGGTGGATGAGAAGGGTAACTGAGAGGTGGAGAGTGTAAGGGTGAAGAGGGTGGATGAGAAGGGTGACTGAGAGGTGGAGAGTGAGGGTGGAAGAGAAGGGTGACTGAGAGGTGGAGGGTGAGGGTGGATGAGAAGGGTAACTGAGAGGTAGAGAGTGAGGGTGATTAGGGTGGAAGAGATGGGTGACTGAGAGGTGGAGGGTGAGGGTGGATGAGAAGGGTAACTGAGAGGTGGAGAGTGTGAGGGTGAAGAGGGTGGATGAGAAGGGTGACTGAGAGGTGGAAAAGATGGGTGACTGGGAGGTGGAGAGTGAGGGTGAAGAGATTGGACGAGAAGGGTGACTGAGAGGTGGAGAGTGAGGGTAAAGAGGGTGGAAAAGAAGGGTGACTGGGAGGTGGAGAGTGAGGGTGAAGAGGTTGGACGAGAAGGGTGACTGAGAGGTGGAGAGTGTGAAGGTGAGGGTGGAAGGAAAGTATGACTGAGAGGTGGATGGTGAGGGTGGAAGAGAAGGGTGACTGGGAGGCGGAGGGTGAGGGTGGAAGAGAAGGATGACTGGGAGGTGGAGGTGGAGGGTGAGGGTGGAAGAGAAGTATGACTGGGAGGTGGAGGGTGAGGGATGAAGAGAAGGGTGACTGGGAGGTGGAGGGTGAAGGTGGAAGAGAAGGGTGACTGGAAGGTGGAGGGAGAGGGTGGATGAGAAGGGTGACTGGGAGGTGGAGGGTGAGGGTGGAAGAGAAGGGTGACTGGGAGGTGGAGGGTGAGTGTGGAAGAGAAGGGTGACTGGGAGGTGGAGGGTGAGGGTGGAATAGATGGGTGACTGGGAGGTGGAGGGTGAGGGTGGATGAGAAGGGTGACTGGGAGGTGGAGGGAGAGGGTGGAAGAGAAGGGTGACTGAGAGGTGGAGGGAGAGGGTGGAAGAGAAGGGTAACTGGGAGGTGGAGGGTGGAAGAGAAGGGTAACTGGGAGGTGGAGGGTGAGGGTGGAAGAAAAGGGTGACTGAGAAGTGGAGGGTGAGGGTGGAAGAGATAGGGGACTGAGAGGTGGAGGGTGAGGGTGGATGAGATGGGTGACTGGAAGGTGGAGGGTGAGGGTGCAAGAGAAGGGTGACTGAGTACAAAGGAAATCAAGCAACAACATCTAGTGACCCTTCTAGGCTGCTTGTCCTCCAATACAATGAGGATCAAGTGTCCAAACAGAGGTTTAGAGTGGGTAACGGAACATTGGAAAGGGAACTACTGCCCTGGAACTAATGTCCGTGGCAGGATTAGGAAGTTAGTAGGGGACAGATTGGTTAGTAACTGAGGGGGGGATAAAATAAAGTTATTCATTTACAAACGCAGTCAGTTGCTGGTTTGATGCGAGATATTTGTCTAGGCGAAGTTTAAATGAATCAACGGTGCTGCAGTCTATGACGTCTCGGGGAAGCCCATTCCACAAGTTGACAACTCGATTGAAGAAGAAATTCTTTGATTCGTATGAGTTAAAAGATTTACCCATAATTTTGCAACCGTTTCCCCGCGTGTAATTAGCTTGGTCGATAGTGAAGTACTTATACTACAGTTCATATTGTGGATGCCTTTGATGATTTTGAACACTTGAATTAAGTCGCCTATTAGTCTGTGCTGGGTTAAAGGAAATATTTTAATTCTCTAAGACGCTCCTCGTATGGTTTGTTCTGTAGGCTAGGTATAATGTCGGTAACTCTACGTTGAACTCCTTTTAGCTTGTCTATATCTTTTTGTTAATAAGGGCACCAGGATTGAACGCAGTATTCCAGAAGGGGGCTGTGACGTTAACCACTCCGTTAGAACCGCATGGCTTGTCCTACGGTGACTCGCTAGGATCGCCAGGGCAGTGGATGTGGTTACAGTTGATGTATTATTGTGTGCTTTATTTCATATGAAAGCTCGTGTCATGGGCAGTCCAGAAAGGCTCTTTGTTTTCGCCCATGTCAAGGCTTTATATATTTAATTGCAAAGTATATGTTTTATCATTAAGTAGTAATGATAGGATTTGAGAGAGAGAGAGAGAGAGTAGAACAGAGTGTGGGGAGGCGCGCAGTGTTTTTTGCCATGCTCGATGACATCACGGCTGGCTGGCCTCTTGGAGATTGGTTGGAGGAGTTTTTTACCATGCTTGGTGACGTCATGGTTGGCTGACCTCCTGGAGATTGGCTGGAGGACTTGTTACCGCCCTGCCTACGCGGTGCAAACTAGTCCCAGTATATATACAGTCTCTTGCCACTCTCTCCCTCAGATCTGGTTTCTAGAATGCATCCCTCTTATCCCTTTGATATCTGTCACCCTCTCTGCACCTGAGAACCTTTTCCTCTGCCTATCTCTCTCATTTTCCATATCTTTCACCACCTTTTATTAATATTATACCCCCTCTGGTTAACTCTGCATAATCAGCTTCATGCTGGCCAGTTGTATTGTGCGTTAAGGTCTTACATAACCCATGTATTTTAGTTGTTAAGATAAGTTGATCACGAAGCATTGGTTGCTTGTTCAGTACCGCTTCCTATAATTATTAGTGTTCTGCTGGATTAGATAATGCTAGACTAGGAGTCTGATACTGTAAGGTATTGTTTCCGATGGGTGCTGGCTTTAGTTAAAAGCTGCACGACATACCTGAGAACTGGAGTTGATTGGGTAAATTCTAGTCTGTGTGCCATTGAGAATAGAGCATGCACGAATGAGGGCTTTTTGCCTATACCATTCTGCACTGTTCTAAGCTCGGTTGTTTGTCTTCGAGGTACGCCAGGAGAACGCTTGATACTTCGGTATTAAGGTTTCTCAAGAGAGCTACCCTTCACTATAACGTAATATTTGACGCACAGACTTGAGATTTGCACTAGGCTATGCAGCATGCCATGCGCACCAGTATCTCGTATCATTGACTCTAGCTAGACTTTATCAGTCATAGTAGACATTAAGTATATTAAACCAATTACTCTTATTATGCATACCCGTTTATGATTACACAAGCATTTCGCAGCCTAGTTTGATGTATTGAGACACAAACGACTTAGGCTCTTTTTGTTGATAGGAATACTGCATTGTCGTGGCGATTATTATTATTGTTGTAGCGTTTAGGATATTCTTGGCTCCGACTGCATTATATCTCCTGCCTTTTGTGTGCATAGCCTGCACAAGCATTGTTCCGCTGCCTGCCTTTTTGGGTTCCATTTCCGATTCGAGCATCTTGATAGCATCTAACATTTAAAGAAGATTCCTTGTTGGTGTTGAAGGACTTTAGTGCACTTTCTTTTATGCAGGAGTGCCTGACATTTATTGATTAAAGTAACGTAAGCTGTAACTTCTCTTACCACCTTACTTTGCATACCATAACCAAGCACCTTCGGTTATAGGTAGTAATAGGCTGTTTTCACATAACATTAAGCCTAGAGTAGACGCACATTTATTGAGAGTTTGATAACCTATTATTGCATATAGAACTCTGGAGAGTATTTGTGTTCTTTGTTCACTGGGAATATACATCAGAGGTTGGATCTAGCGCTTTCCGTTGTAGCATTTATGCCATTACTAGTCCAATGAATAAGAACCCTGATATATTTAAACCTCAGTCATAACAGGGCGGACTAAGGAATTGTAAAGGGTTAGGATAACGTCTTTGGATTTATGCTCAAATGACCTGCCTATAAAGCCAATTATTTTGTTTGCCTTCTTAACAATTTCTGAACATTGTTTACTCGGTTTTAGGTTACTCGATATTGTTACTCCCAGATCGATTTCTCTGTTTACATTCTTAAGCTGAGTGCCATTCATCAAATAATTTGCTTTCTCATTTTGGTATCCGATATGTAGTACTTTACATTTATACGCATTGAAACTCATTTGCCAAATTTGGGCCCAACATGACAACTTATCTAGATTGTGTTGCATATCGTCAACTTGTTCTTTTGAGAGTACGCTATTTGCAATTTTTGTATCGTCAGCAAATTTTGAGATTGTACAGGTGAGACCCTTATCTATGTCGTTGATGTAAATTAGAAAGAGAATTGGTCCTAGTACCGAAACCTGGGGTACCCTGCTACTTACATTGGTCCATTTAGATGCCTTACCGTTATGACTACTCTTTGCTTTCTGTCGCTGAGCCAATTTTCTATCCATTTCAACACACCGTCTTGTATTCCATGCGCTTTTAGTTTTAGCAGTAAACGTTTGTGGGGAACTTTGTCAAAGGCTTTTTGAAAATCAAGGTATATAATATCTACAGATTTACTCTCATCGTAGAGGTTGAGGATATCGTGGAAGAAGTCTAAGAGGTTTGTTAAACAGGAACGTTTTTTACGAAAGCCGTGTTGAGTATCTTTAAGTATGTTATTTTCCTCTAAATTATTTACGAGTCTCTCTCTTATGAGTGTTTCTGGCATTATAAATACAACTGAGGTTAAGCTAATTGGACGATAATTACTGGGTAGGAAGGGGAAGGGTGAGGGTGGAAGAGATGGGTGACTGAGAGGTGGAGGGTGAGGGTGGAAGAGAAGGGTGACTGGGAGGTGGAGGGTGAGGGTCGAATAGATGGGTGACTGGGAGGGTGAGGGTGATGGTGAAAGAGAAGTATGACTGGGAGGGAGAGTGGGTGTCCTCACTTGGCTTTGCAGTTCTCAAGTAATTGGACAGCTAATCGAGTTTTCGCGTGAGATGAGAGAGCTAGATAGATAGATAGAGAGGGAAAGAGAATCAGACCTTAAGAAGTAAAGGTTTCTTGCATGCGTATGCTATAAAAAAAGAGGAACTGATTAATATACGTGTTCTACGTTAGAGATTCTTGCTAACTGTATATTTGGATGTAACATAAGGCAATGTTAATTAAAAAGCAACACTAATTGTAATAAATTAAAAGTTATCTATTTGCTTTTGTTCTATAAGATAGCCCATCATGCCTACCACTTGCTTCTAATTACTGTGAAAGGTCAGCTGTATTTATAGGTTGCGAGAGAAAAGTGGAGTGATTGCTTGTGTTTGCAATGAGCCCCCCCCCCCTCCTCTCTCTCTCTCTCTCTCTCTCTCTCTCTCTCTCTCTCTCTCTCTCTCTCTCTCTCTCTCTCTCTCTCTCTCTCTCTCTCTCTCTCTCTCTCTCTCTCTCTATCTATCTATCTATCTATCTATCTACGTATCTCCTTGAAATGATGCATGATGAACAACCAAACTACTTATCTGAGCCCATCAAGGTCACCAAAAACCCTTTCTGTATCTGCCTGGTCGGTCTTGGATGATCTTGATGGGCAAAAGTATGAATTTGGATGGTCTTTATGAGTAACTGTACTATATTTTTAGCTATCAATTACAAGATACGGAGAAAGTTTCTGAAATTGTGAATATGCAAAATTCGTCCTGCACCGTGAAGGTGCATACGACATTTACCTTCTGGATGAAGCAACAGGCAAAAATTCTTTTCTTATCTCAAGTAGCTTTTGACATGATTCACTGAGTTGCCTCATACATTAGTCCCGTGTTCCTCACCTAAGTATCCTCCTCTCAGGGTTGGCATGCATAAGCCAATGCGTAAGCATCCTGAAGATATGAGAAGGGATGGCTCAATCCTTCTAGAATCCAGTATATCATTTCAATAGATCCAGACTTTCATGTAGTTATTTCGACTGCTGGCCATGAATTTCATGGTAGACTTGCACTAGATCAGAGCACAGGCAAAACAGTTGTACCACGTTGTACACCCAGAAATAAATCAAGGTGAGCGGGACAAGCTAGTCTGGGGGCAACTAGAGTACCCCCAACGGCCTGCTTGTACTTCGTCGGGAAAAGGAAAACACTTGAAGAAGACCTCAGATCTCTGAAGATTTTTTAGAGCACCTTCCACCCCACCTCTGACACTGCCTATATCCCTTAACCCACTGGACCCCAGCGGCACACGTGATGCGTCGGCAATGTATGTAATGTTAAACCCTCAGGGTTGGCATGCATTAAAGCCAATGTGTAAGCATTCCTGAAGATATGAGAAGGGATGGCTCAATCCTTCTAGAATCCAGTACAGTCGGCCCCGCAAGGGTGCGCATTAAAAGGGTGCGATTCTCCAACCGTGCGGCAGATGTCCGTGCGGTGCTTATAATCCAAGGGTGCGAAAAAAGCAAAGCGTGCGGTGGCGAAGCGTGCGAAACTGGATGCGCATTTGTCGGGCGGCCATGTTTGTGACGTCAGAGCGTGCGGGATGACTCAGTGACTCGTGTGTAAGCGTACCCTGACGCAGCCTTGCAATTCTCTTCCGCATTCTTTGTGAACAATTGACCCTCCAGCCCCTCCACCACCCCAGCCACCTGCTGCCCCTAACCCACCGCCCAGGGCGATCGTGTTACCCACCAAAACAAAAGTTAAAGTTCTTGATTTAGAACAGAAAAACAGTTACTAGACATGTATATTTCTATACTGTACAGGTATTCTTTCCTTAGTTCATGTTTTTCAGGGGTTATTGGGCGAAAAAAGGGTAAGTTTGAAGAGTCCCCGGACTACATAGTGAATTTCCCATAGGTTCTTAAGCTCCAAGGGTGCATTTTACAAGGGTGCGCGCATGTCTCGGACTAAGGTAACCGCACCCTTGTGGGGCCCACTGTATATCATTTCAATAGATCCAAACTTTCATGTAGTTGTTTCGACTGCTGGCCATGAAGTTCACGGTTGACTTGCACTAGTTCAGAGCACAGGCAAAACAGCTGCACCACGTTGTACACCCGGAAATAAATGAAGGTGAGCGGGACAAGCTTGTCTGGCGGCAACTATCTCCAGAGTACCCCCAATGGCCCGCTTGTATTTCGTCGGGAAAAAAGGGAAGACACTTGAAGAAGACCTCAAATCTCTGAAGATTTCTTAGAGCACCTTCCATCCCACCTCTGACATTTCCTATATCCCTTAACCCACTGGACCCCAGCGACGCACGTGATGCGTCGGCAATGTATGTAACGCTAAACTCCAGCGCCGCATAGGGAGCGTCACGTTTAATTACTCGGGTCCTATTGCACCTAGAGGGCTCAGATTTGTATGGGAACTGCGTAAGTATCCCACGCAACTATGCTGATGGTTGAAAACCCTCAAATTCCAGCCGCACGCACATGAGCGTGCAAAAACTTGTTTTTGCATGTTTTTGCCTACCCATTTCTCCATGTTAATTCCGACTTTCAGGCGCCCCGTAGGACCCCTTAATGACCTAGGGGATCGGGTTTTTGTGTTTTTTCCTTCATTTCTAACCCATTCAAGGTGTTTTCTGGGAAACAAAATATTTTGACAACCGGCCGGTCCTTGAGTGTACATTTATATTATATTGCCTGGGGCTCAGTGGGTTAATTGTTTGAATCCGCCTACTAGGGTATTGAATAGGGAGAGCAGTGCGATGATCAGGTTTGCCGTGGCGGCATCCAATCCGAGGAGCTGAAGCAAGGGGAAAACAGGTACAAGGAGCAATGCTGGTGTCTCTCTTTCTCAGGTCTTGTCGGTGCAGCTGCCAGGGGGCATCATACAGGTCGTTTTGGTCGTAGTGCGTCACTCTCCTGCAGGGTTTGGTTATTTCGTCCAGGAACCTTCTCTCCACTCACGGAGTATCCTGGGGAAATCTTCTGCTACTCCTGGCTCAATGGCTCAAAGCAGTAGTTGTTGTGAGGGTTCTGTAGGTCTTTCAGCTCCTGTAGTTCTTCACAGTTGTCAAGGTCCTCCTATTGCCGATCAGAGTTGGACGGCGAACTAAGGGTGTCTACGATCTCTTTTTTGTTACTCAGGCCTCAGTGGTGTTTTCATAGAAGATCCCTTAGGTCCTTAATGCATTTCTCTGGAGCAGGGGAGTTGGGCTGCATCTGAAGGTGAAGGGCAGGGCAGAAAGACGAGGTTCTAGTCTCCCAATGAGCTTCTGAACAAGTGTGTCCTGGAGTGTTTCCATACCTTATATGGCCCCGTCCTGGAACAAGTGGCCTGTCTAATCCTTTTTACTCGACCAATCACAGACCAGTATGAATCGCTAGCTTTTTCCCCTGATCCGGCAGGATAGCAAAGGTCCAGGGTGGTTTTTGGCATGGTAAGGGGGCAGACCAATCAGCTTTCTCCTTCCCTCTCTTGCTCCTGTTCGATGCTGCTGTCACTGATTGCCCTGTGGTGGGTTGGCAGGAACTTGAGTGAAGCTGGTGGAGATGGGGGGATCCAGTCGCAGCGACAGAAGGGACACTGGGCTATGGGTAGCGGTCATCTGGTCGACCTCCCTCATGTATTTGGCAATTGTCTGGTGCAACTGCGAACCTGGGAGGAAGTGGGCCTTGCTCCTGCCTCGAGTGGCATCAGGGGAGGATACTGGTGCGGGCGGCAACAGGTTGGGACAGGTCGAATAAGAGCAAGATTCCAGCAACAAGGGAAGATGTTAGAGAAAAGACAGACGGAGAATAGTTTGCCTAGGCAGGGAGTCAGCACGGAAGAACAGTTGAGGAACACCAGGCAGAGCTTTATGATTTGTTAGTAATTAGCCTAGAGAGAGCAGAAACTACATCTATAGAAGTGATTAAGACATTAGCCATAAGTAAGAGGGAACGGGGTGGAGAGGGAGGAATAAACAGACTGCTCGTAAAGCTCTCATTAATGAACCTGTCAGACGGTGGGTCCCTAGGGCTACCTGACTGGGTATACACGTGTACACCTTCAGTCACACACACAGATATGCACAGAGAGACAGAAAGGAAACGGCGTGCTTGGCTGAGAGATCAAAAAAAGGATAAACGATTAATAAGTAGGTGCTAACTGTGGACTCGGGATGGAGTAGGAGAAAGGATACCATGGGATGTTTATAGCGTCCCTCTAATGAATTAAAAGGGGAATGGTAGTGTAGACTAACTCAAAATATACTACAAGGCAAGGCACTGGTTTGAATTATTTGTTTATCTTACTACACATGGACAATCTCTAGGGCTTGTTTCCTAGACAATTCGGTGCCCACTATGGCTGATTATGCACAGTATTTAGGTACTGGCCTCCTCCATTTTTTTTTTTTTTTTTTTTTTTTTTTTTAAGAGACAATGAACGGAGGAAGGAAAAACACAGATAAAACAAAAAGGTCCATGTGCCTAAAGGCATCCTCCATTCATAAAATGTTTGTAACAACTGGATTTAAACATTTGTTGATTGTAAGTTTGTGGAAAGCAATTCGAGGGAAGTGAATTCCAAAGAGTAGTAGCTCTGGGGATAAATTAATTCTGATAAGCAGAAGTTCTGCATTGTGGAGGAGAAAGTGTAAATTCATGGGCGCTCTCAGCTGCCCTAGTTCTACGGGGAAAGATGTGGAGAGGCGGCACAATTGAAGCAAGTTCCTCGGAACAATTGCAGTGAAAATATCTGTAGAATAATGCAAGGGATGCAACATTTCTTCGTATGGATAATGTAGGAAGGTCCTGTGTGATTGCAGGGTTATTGATTAATCTAATAGCTTTATTTTGAATTTTGTCCAACTGCCTCAATGCAACCACTCCACTTCCACCCCACAGAGGTGAACAGTAATCCATCTGAGAGCGCACATGACTTTCATATATTACGGCCAACTGCTCGTCAGTGAAGAATTCTCGAACTCTGTACAGGAGTCCCAGTTTTTTAGAGGCATTCTTAGCAATGCTTCTAACATAATGTGTCCAGCTCAAGTTAGTAGTTAAGGTTACACCAAGAATGTCAATACTAGGGGAAGTGGGAATATTTACATCATTAAAAAATATATGGGAGTCAGTGAGATTCTGTCGGTTAGAAAATTGAATGTACTTGGTTTTCTGTGCATTAAAGGAAACTAGATTCTCTTGTCCCCATTCATTAATCCATGAACATAACCACCTGAAGTTTAATGGAGCCTTAAGATCACGGTCTTTACGTATAGAAACACTGAAACACAAGGTGGGCTCATGTTTTCAATTCATGTGGCACTAGAATGTCTAAATAAATTAAGGCTAATAGCCGAGGTAGGATACTCTGAACTATGAAACTAAATTAGTTTAACAGTGTATCTCCATTATACCAGAACAACTGAACAGACAAGGTACTATCCTTAAGGGAGGGGGGATGGTGAGTATTATACTTTTTTATGTTTTACTTGCATAGGCCTAATTATATATATATATATATATATATATATATATATATATATATATACTGTATATATATATATATATATATATATATATTATATATATATATATATATATATTATTATTTTTTTTTAGTTTGCTCCCTAAACTTCTACTAGACTCTCAAGACTCCCCTATGAGATAAAAATGTGGAATTTTCACTAGAAAATGTCTCAGCTGAAGGCCGATAACTACTAAATTACGGGCTTCCTATTGCTCGCAAGGAAAATATTGACACTTAAATGGCACGAAAGGTCTTAATATTGACAAAGAAATGGGGCTAAAGGTCTTAAAATTGCCAACGAATGGGCTGCCATCTTAAAATGTCATAGCTAATGGGGCTAATTATTTGCATTTTTACCTTGATGCTTTTCTCCACCTCCTTATTTCCCTCACATAAAAAAGATAAACTACATAATTACATAAACTATGGCTATAACCATTATGTTCGTTCGCTTTACATATACTTGTAATGCCTGAAGTTATAGAGATTGGAAGATAAGGTTAACTCTAGTGCATGGATACGCAAATTGTGTATTCAGGAAGGGTGTCCCTAAATGCGCGGATACGCAATATGCATATTCGTTACTACATCTGACACTGTTAGATTATATATTCTCTTAACCCTATACAATATATTTACTCAAAAGACCAGGGCGTTACTACACTTGGCCTCGATTGCCCTATCTAGAGCACTCTTAGATTATATATTCTCTTAACCCTATTACCAATAAGTCATTTGTCACACACAGTATAACCACCTAAACCTCGGCTGAGCCCAGAAGTCAAAATTTCAATTTTTGTTTGTTCTTGTTCTAAAATGCTTCTTTCAACATAGGAGAATAGCATAGGAGGGAACAAGAAAACATATCGCATCCATAATCCCCCAGGGGGGTTCGCCCACGACCCCAAAAAACTAAACTCTTTGCCTTCAGCCACCAAAATAAAAAATGTGTGTCTTTTGTCTAAAGGGCTTCTGTAAGCAATAGAAATTATCATATGAGGGCATAAACACCCATATGACATCCCTAGCACCCCTCTGGGGGGGGCCCTAATATCATGGAATTTGGTAAGAAACTGTTAAATAATATTGTCTGAGGTCTAGTATCTCCAGATGTTTTAATTTAGTTAGCCATCAAACTCCGCATTCTATGACTGCTGTCAAAGAAAACGCTGTCTAAGGAGGACAAACTAATACATTCTCCCCCAAAATGGATTTTGGTGCGTGATATTCTAAGATTTTTGTGTGCCAGCGATCCTATATTGATACTTCCGAGTCTATCTACATTTTTTTGTATTGCTCAAATTCATTCCCCTTCTACACACTATAAATAGGGTTATATGGCAACGCTTGTACGTTTAGATAATGGCCGTTTCGCCGAAAAATTCAGATATTCGACCTGTTTCATGTCGAAAATTGCTCTAACCAAAAGATATATATACATTAAATATTTTTTTTCAGCACCTTCTATTATTCAATATGGGTAAACGAAAACACTACGTTGTAGGAAATGCTTGTAGGATACGCCATACAAAAATTGCGGGAAATTTGAACAATTTTCAGTGACTAGATGATTTTTCAAATAGTGCAATGAAATTCTCCGCTCGCGCATGCACGCACATAGAGCTGATTTTTTCAGCGAGTCTTAGTATTTCCATTGGTAATAAGGTGGTATAATACCAGAAACACAATCTCTTATACAGGCTGACTTGGGGGTCAAAGGTTCAGCCTACCCTTTTACCACTCATAACGCTTAACACGGAACTGACCTAATATTCCTTCAAATAATATAATAGATAATGTTTCCTTTATAACACAAAGATTTTGTCGATCATATGGACTAGTGTCCTCCTTACCTATTTCTCAAACAAAACCTGATCTAATTGCAACTATTATTTATTCCCCTGAGCCCTGAGCTTGTCTATTTAAGAATTATCCCCTCTTACTTTAATGTTAATAACTATTTGCTCTCCTACCAGATCCTATACTACTGATAGCTAATCGGCATGGAGCCTTCTCTATCAAGAATAACTATTATCCTATTAACCCACTGAGTCCCAGCGACGCAGCGTTTGCGTCAGCAATGTATGTAACGCTAAACCCCAGCGACGCAACAGTTGCGTCAGTGTTACTCCGGTCCCAAATACTTCGGTCCTATGGCACCTAGAGGGCTCAGATTTTTATGGGAACTGTGTAAGTATCCCACGCAACCATGCCGATGGTTAAAAACTCTCAAAGTCCAACCGCATGCGCGTGAGTGCGCAAAAACCGGAATTTGGGGTGTTATTGCCGTAAATTTTTACTCTTGTAAAATCCGTTTTCGGGGGCTCCGTAGGACCAATTTTTGACCATTTTGATCGTTTTTTTGTGGTTTTTCCTTCATTCCTAACCCATTCGCTATTGTTTCTGGAAAAAAAACTGTTTTCAAAACCGGCTGGTCCCTGGTGGTACATTTATTAATAACTAGCTGGGACTCAGCGGGTTAACACATCATCATTGTATTTATGTACATAAGTTTAGTATCTTTCTCTTTATTTTGTCCAATAAGAACACATCAATTATTATTTAAGGAACCACTGGGTTAGTCAAGCATTTTCTCTCTTGCTTTAAATCTGGTTCGGGCCCAATATGGGTCCTGTAAAAAACTATGCAGTACTACTAGGTGTTTACTGGAACAATTTCACCACCTCAGAGCTGGCCAATAGCTCAACTGGAAATCTTCGCTCCCATCTACTATCTGTCGTCCCTCTTGAACCGCTTGGCTGTAGGTATGCAAGCCAGCGATGTAACGACAGGCGGCCGGATACGGAAGGTGTATCCGCCTGGTAGGGGAGAGTGATGCTAGGCCCAAGGTGGACTTTACTGGAACAATTGGTGTGGGCTGGGAGGCTGGAATAAGTGAACCCGAGTTTTCCTGAGTGCCCAAGCGAGAGAGAGAATGTGGGTTGCAAGAAGTTAGCCCAGTGGAGTCCGAGAGGTGAATGACCCCGGCAGCCTCCCCCACCTCTATGATATAGTCCCGCCTCCCGCTCTCCGGCGCTGTGATTGGCTGAGCCGCCCGCTCGGCCGCGCAACGCTCTGGCCGCGCGACTTGAATATTCCTTCCCTCCACTCTTCTCTTTCCATAATGCATTCCTGGAAGCTGGTTGCGAATGTCTTTTAGTGGCTTACGGGAGTATAGGGCTGGCACTGATGCATTAGACCCATTGCAACCAGAGGAAACGGCCTGTGAAGAGAGCGAGAGCGAGTTTAAATGTGAGGCGGTACACGTAGCCGTCAGCTCCAAAAACGGAGGCTTCTGATTGGTCGGCCGGGAAGGCTTGGCAATTTTACTTCTCGAGCCCGGAATGTCAAACTCAGCTGGTTTAAAGGGAAGGTTAAAGGGAGCGTGTTGATTGGCTGGCGGCATTTTTACCTTATCACTCCCTACTAAATTAAGGCGAGCTCCTGATCGCCGTACTACCGTTCCTTTGAAATCCCTACCATCACTCTGCCAATCCACCAGTCCACTCTGTTCACAAATACATCTGTGTAACTGTAGTGCTGGATATTGATTCCCAACCGTAGTTTTAGCCAATAGGACTTGCCCAGGTTGACTGAGGAGTTGCTTGAATGCTTGGGTAGTTTGTACTCTCTGTCCCTTTCCACCGACCAGGGCTATTAGGCGGGGGAGCCGGTAATGAGGGTCAGTTGGGAGAGGCATGGTGCCTTTCAACTGGCAGGCACGCGCCTCGGGGTCCTATTTATACCGTCGGCCGGATACCTGATTGGTAGACGGCTAGTTCTACCACTGTGTGTAATTGTTTCTGCAGGGCCCATTGGCTTAGATAATTTTGCTGGACTCTTACCCGGGAAGTTAGTCGTTCGGTTCTCCTGTGACTCCTTTAACTTAGTTGAAGGAGAGCTAAGTGAGTTTTTATCCTCAGAAAATACGTCTTTTTCCCTTACTTCTGCTCGGAAACACTCTTCCTCACTACTTAAGGTCTTATTGAAATCTCTCGGGAGGTCTAAAAATTCGATTTTGGGGACCGTAGACTTATCATCATTGGTACGTTCACAGTAATCTCTCTCCCCAATTGTCGTAGTTTCCTCGTCTCCCCCATCCACCTCTTGTCCAGACCCAGAAAGACTTGTTTGGCTTGCGAGTAAAAGACCACCAGAACGGAGAGTCCTCAGTATAATTCCTTCTCAGATTGGGACCTTCAGTGTTGCGTCGACCTGAGGATGTATTTGGGTTATCGGCCCCAATTTCTATCTCCTCCTCACTTTCTTCCTCACTACTCCACTCGCTCAGGTCTGGCGGTAAAATACCCTCATACTGTTTGGTATGACGGATATGGGTAGCCGACATAATACCTCCATGATGCAAGTACAACACTTGGTATGGCCCGTTTATCTCCACAACCCAGAAGGGACCATCGTATATCTCTTCCAGCTTACCAGCTCGGGTGGGATCATGTCTCTTTACCAGAATATATTCCCCCCGGTAATATGGATTATATAGGGTAAGTTTCTTGGGCTGTTGCTGTGTAACATGGTTATGAACTTGTTGCCGTCGCTCCCCTTGCTCCGTCGGATTCAAGTATAAACGATGGTGAAATAAACATTCAAGGTTTCAACATGGTTAGGAATGATCGCAATAGGCATGGGGGAGGAGTATGTCTGTATGTAAAAAACAACCTCACACACACAACTAGGACCGACCTCCATGTAGAAAATCACGAAGCTCTGTGGATCGACCTACACCTGCCGAGGACAAGACCCATCACAATTGGGGTATGCTATAGGCCACCAGCCGACACACAATTCTTGACCAAATTTGAACGAACTTTGTCATCGCTAGACCCTCGGAATGAATCCATCATACTAGGGGATTTTAACCTGTGTTACAAACAACGAAATGATAGGCTTGTACGAGAATATAGGCATATACTGACAATGCACAATCACAAACAACTCATCACAACCCCCACACGTATCTCTGAGAACACTGCCACAATATTAGACCACATAAACTGTAACAGAGAGGACAAAATATCCCAATCAGGGGTTATACAGACTGGGATAAGTGATCACTTCGTCACATATTGCACACGGAAAACCACAAAAATTACCCTAGAGAATCACAAGATTATCAAAACAAGGTCACTCAGAAACTACAATAAGGAAACATTTCTGGACATTTTATGGAATACAGACTGGTCTCCAGTGTTTGGAAGTACAAACGTTAATGACGCATGGGTTGGCTTCAGAACCATCATCACAAACATCCTAGACGAAATAGCTCCTCTGAAAGACATACGAATTAAAGCAAGGTCAGACCCATGGATCAACAATGACATACTACACCATCTGGAACACAGAGACAATCTGTTAAAAAGGCTAGCGAAACATAGACAGGATCAAGGTCTGAAACATGAGTTCAACAGGGCCAGGAATAAACTAAGTAGGAAAATGAAATCAGCGAAAAATAATTATTTTCACAATAAGGCAGAGGAATATCAGAATAACCCAAAGAAACTATGGAGGCACCTAAAAACAACAGGCTACAGCAACAAGACAAGGGATTCGTCTAACACTAATATTGCTCTCACCATTAATGATCAGGTTTGCCACGATAAACGACAAATTTCAACCTACTTCAACTCCTTCACTTCCATAGCAAACACACTTACACAGAACCTACCTCAACCTCTCAATAAATACACGACAACAACGGCCACCTTTCGTAATTTCTACAGAGATAAAGACATACACCCGAACACATTTAGATTGCAAAATGTTACACCAAAATACACTTTTGACGAGCTGTCTAACCTAAATGTACATAAGAGCACAGGACCAGACAAAATTCCTGCCAAATTTCTACGAGATGGAGCCATTGGTATAGCAGGCCCCCTAACCCACATCATCAACTTGTCAATTAACACCAACACAGTGCCTGCTGAACTGAAGGAAGCTATTGTAACCCCTCTATTCAAGAAAGGAAATAAACTAGAAGTTGGCAACTACAGACCAGTTAGCATATTATGTATTGTATCTAAAATCCTTGAAAGAGTGGTATACACCCAAATTGAACACTACCTCAAACAAAATGATCTATTCTATAAGTTTCAATCAGGTTTCAGATGCATGTACTCGACAGACTCCTGTCTCATCCACTTAACGGATCACATTCGTAAAGAAATGTCTAAAGGTAACTACACCGGTATGGTTCTTCTTGATCTACAAAAAGCGTTTGACACAGTAGACCATGATATCCTATGTAATAAACTACAAGCTATGGGCATAGGGTCTGTGAACTGGTTTAAATCTTATCTTAGTGGTAGAACCCAAAGAGTCAAAATTGATGATAATATATCTGATCCTATGCCAATTAACTGTGGGGTCCCGCAGGGAAGCATCCTTAGTCCCTTACTCTTTCTCTGTTATGTGAACGACATGGAACTGAGCGTCTCATGTAAATTATTACTGTATGCAGACGACAGCGTGCTTCTGGTTTCAGGAAAAGACCCAATAAGTATTGCCGCTTCACTTTCCAAAGAACTAGCATCATGTAGTGAATGGCTAGTGGACAATAGACTATCTCTTCACCTGGGCAAGACGGAAGCCATCTTATGTGGAACAAAACGCAAACTGAAAGACATTGTGGGCTTCTCGGTCAACTGTAATGATATTCCTATAACAACAGTGTCACAAGTTAAATATCTCGGACTGAAACTGGACGTGAGTTTGTCAGGTGAAACAATTTTGGAATCTATCCTGAGTAAGTGTAGAGCACGTATAAAATACCTGTATAGACAGGTGGGATGCTTGCCCGCGGCGACCAAAAAGACCCTCTGCCAAGCGCTTGTTCAATGTCATTTTGACTATTCTGTGTCATCCTGGTACTCTGCATCATCTAAATCAGCACAGCACAAACTTCAGGTCACTCAAAATAAAATGGTTAGGTTCATGCTGAACCTAGGACCCAGATCACATGTTGGCCAGGAACAACTTCAGTCACTAGGTATGCTCAATGTTTCTGACAGGGCCAAACAAATCAGGATAACTAATGCCTTCATCATTTTCTATGACAGAGCTCCAGAGTATCTAAAGAATGATTTTGTTAAAGCAAATGAGAGGAGTGGACATAATACAAGAAACATGATGTTTAATTTTAAGGTCCCGAGAATCCAAGGACAGGGTAAGCAAACATTCTTCTTCACTGCCATCAAAGACTGGAACGACCTACCCCAGTCAGTCCGTGAAAAGAGAACACTGTATTCCTTCAGACGTAGCCTGAAGGAACACCTGAACCGGACAGCTGCAAGAAGGGAGCACCAAGCTTATGTCTACTACTAAATACGACATAAGAGATAGACAAACCAAACTGAAATGATTACTGATTACGGATTACTGACATTTACTATAGGATGTAAGGTATCTTAAAATAACCCCCTAGAAATACTTTTTCTAAGGTATCTATTTCTTTATCCTCCCCTTTTCCCCAGCTAACCTAATCCCACAAGGACCCCAATGGAAATACGCCTAACGGCCTTATTGGGCTATCCTTAGTTGGAATTATGCAAGGCTGGTACATGTCATATTTGTAACAAACTATGTGGTACCAACTCTGTAAATTGCTGACTGAATAAATATTATTATTATTATTATTATTATTATTATTATTAGATAATGTTCTGGTTGGGAGTATTTGGTGGAATGAACGGGGTAAGGTAGTAGTCGTTCCTGAGGCAGTTTCGGAGTGATTCCAAAAATAATCTCATAGGGAGAATACCCAGTAGTTCTACAAACAGTGGTATTTATCCCCCAGACAATCTCTGGCAGAAGTTCCGGCCAACCTCGGAATATCTCTTCCCCTTTTGAGCTCAGACTAGCCCGTACATAATTTGCTAGCACCCTATGGTTCCTTTCACATACAGCGTACCCCTGGGGATAATACTGGGAGGTGTGTTGAATCTGGTAGCTCAAGGTATCTCCCAAGTGTTGCCAGATTTCGTTATTAAAAATGTTTCCCTTATTACTCAGAATGCATCCAGTGGTGCCAGATACAAAAATTACCTTTTCCAAGATAACCCTAGCCACGGTTTCAGCTTTCTTGTCCGGAATGGCACAAGCAACCGTATATTTTGAAAAGACGTCGACACAGGTTAAAATGTACCTTATGTTCGTCTGTCTGGGTAGAGGTCCCATAATGTCTACAGATAAATTTTCCCACGGTTTACCTGCCGTAATGTGTCCAGGCGACTGCTTAGGTCCCCGTCCATCTTTTCCCCGTTGACATCCCAAACAATTTTGGATAACTTCCTTAACAATTTTGTCGGCTCGTGAGGTCCAGTACCTTTCGTTAAACTGTTTCAACACTCTAGACTGACCCAAATGAGCCCCCCTTCCCTCATGTCCGTGGAGGATTTGGATCATGTTTTTAGCCACCAGATAATCAAATACCACCCAGTCCTTAGAATCCCTCCAGGCTCCCTCAGAAAATTTTACTTTGTCTCCATACATAGGATCATTCTGTTCCTTGTTAGGTTGAGTGTGTTGGACTGGTGCTACCGGTAATCGAGATAGACCATCGGGATTGGTGTGTAATTTACCCAGTCTATGTCTAAATTCAAAGGAGTATTCCTCCAGGATCCCCTTCCACCGAACAAACAATCCGTCTTCCGTTTTCATCTTCCTGAGCCATTGCAAACTATGGTGGTCCGTGATAACTTCGAAATGAACTCCGGCTAAATATGGATGGAAATATTGTACAGCCCAAACTAGAGCCAGGCATTCCTTTTTAGTAATGCTGTAATCCTTTTCGCCCTTATTCAGCGTCCGGCTAGTGCATGCTACGATGCCTTCTTTTCCACCCACTTCCTGGGCCAATACGGCCCCTAGCCCTTCATCAGAAGCATCAGTGTATAGTTGGAACGGCTTGGTAAAATCCGGATGACAATCTATGGGGTTAGAGGTTAATTTTTGTTTCAGTTGATTGAAAGCTATCTGGCAACTCTGATCCAAGTCAAACATCCTCCCTTTTTCCAGTCTCTTAGTCATGGGTCGAGCAATTTTTGAGAAGTTTGGTATGAATCTCCGATAATAGGATGCCATTCCCAGAAACACTCGGATCTCTTTGACAGTGGAAGGGAGTGAAATTTCTGCAATAGATTTCACTTTCAGGGGATCAGGTTGGATACCTTTACTTGAAACTACATGCCCTAGGTATGCCACCTCGCGGGCCCCTAATTGGCGTTTGGAAGGCTTTAACTTAAGTCCCGCCCTCCTGATCCTCTCTAATACTTCTTGTAGTCGATTGATATGTTCCTCCCAACTATTTGAACAAATTATAATATCATCCAGGTAAGCTAAGCAAGTTCTCCATGTTAATCCCCTCAGTACTTCGTCCATGACTCTAGTAAAACTGGCTGGTCCATTACAAACACCGAAGGGCAAGACCGTGAACTGATAGAGTTTGCCTTCGCTCGTGGCAAATGCGGTTTTCTCCTGGTCCTCTGACCTTACCGGTACTTGCCAGTATCCACTTTGTAGGTCTAGGGTAGAAAACCATGTTGACCCATTTAGTGATTCTAGCGAGTCATCAATACGAGGTAGGGGTTGCGCATCTTTGATGGTGACATCATTTAATTTTCTATAATCTACACAAAACCGAGTGGACCCATTTTTTTTTTTTTTTTAACCAGGACTACTGGAGATGACCACGGACTGTAGGATTCCACTACTATCCCCTGCTTGATCATCTCCTCTACTTGTTCCTTTTCCTTTTGTCTCGTAATGGGATTTTGTCGCCTATAAGGTTGTCTAATAGGGGGCCCTTGAGTATGTATCTTGTGGGTGTTCGGGTTCGGGCCGATCTGTGGTCCCCTTCATTTTGAGCAAACACGTCTCGGTAAGTCCAGAACAATTCATGTAAGGTAGTGGCTTGATCTGACGTTAATTGTTTCAGGATCTCAGGTAAGTTAACGGGTCCGTTAGTTCCAACAGTGGTGGGTTGCGCGGGTGTAACTTGTCCTAACAGTTTCCCTTTTTGATAATTAATCGTGTCATCGCCAAAGTTAGCCAGAACTAACTTCCTCTGGTCGGTAGTAATAAAGGTGGGAGATATTCTCACTTTATTCTATGCATCAGGCTCAAAAATCCCGTCAGTCATTCCCTGGGATTAGGAAAATCTATAATTTTTCGAAATCTAGGGGGAATAGAGAGTTTCCCTGTGGTAGCTACTATTTGAGGTCGTTGGGTGGTCGTCGTGTCTTTGGACCCGCACTGTATAGTTACCCCCAACTGACTCATGAGATCTATTCCCAGACATTCATCGACTCCGCTATTAGACTTTCCTGATAGAACACAAAAATTGGTGGTGAATTTAATTCCCTTCCATTGTACCACCACCGTATTAGTTCTCCCTAGAATCGTCAATGGTTGACCCCCGGCTCCTGACAACTGAATACTAGTTTGATTTAATGGCCCTATTTCTTTCTGACTATTCCGCACAAAATTCTCCAACAGACAACTTCTGTTTGCCCCTGTATCAATTAACATGTTCGCGGCTTTCCCATTTATTACTATGGTTTCACAAGGCGTTTGCCTCTCTAATATATTGACCTCACTATATCGCCCTTCTATGTGAGGTTTAACCCTTAATTATCGGCTCCCGACTTAAGTCCGTTAGAGAACCAAGGCCTAAAGAGAGGGTCCCGACTTAAATCCAATGCGATTTTGAGCACATAATCGGCTCTGATAGAGAGTCCATGAGGTGGGAGGAGCGCGGGCGGGCTCTGACCGTTCAGCGTGGACATAGCCCCGTCACTGACATGGTAACACCACCACCACATGTCTACACCTCCCTGGTCCCGCGATACAGTGTAAAAACTGAGGAAATTACTGTATTTTAGGGGTTTTCCCTTCGTATTGCAACATCGTTGCAAGAGAACCCGTGATCATACAAGGATGGTTCAGGTGTCATTGGAAAGCTCAATTATCGCCCTTTCACGAATACATAAATGTATTACGCTCTGGCTCTTCTTTATGCGTGAAAAAGAGCATGGAATGAAGCTTGATTAGGGTAAATCTGCCCGCTTGGCAGTTAGTAGCGTTACAAAACCAGCCGCTAGGGAGGTGTTAAAGGAAAATGTTCTCTCCCTTCCAGCATTGTGATTTTTGGCTGGGTTTCTGTCTCCCTGTATTCTACTGGAAGCATTCCTCCCTGGATTGGATCTGTCACCCTTGGTAGGGGTCGAACATTTGGAGGTGTGGGCCTTGAGTTAAATCTAGGTGTTGGGGTTTGGGGACGGTTGGAAGAGTTCCTAGCTAGGTGGACATGCGTGGATCATAATCTCTCTGATCTCTGTTTCCTGACTCTCTTGGTCCATGTGGGGGTACGCAAGTTTGACGTTTTTCATGATCTCCCTCCTCAGGGTTCTCACATTCTGGCGGTCTAGTTTCATACTCTTTAGTTTGTCTCTGGCCTTCCTTGTGGAGGTTTCTCGGCCATATTCTTCAATTAGAGCACTCCTAACTTCTGCCAATGACACTAGTCCCTCAGACGTACTCTTACATCGTTCAGGGCCTTGCCTAAGTGTGCCTTTCCATAGGCGATCTTCTTTCCATCTTCTCCTATGTCAAGTAGCGTGAACTGACATTCTAAATGTTCGATCCATAACTCAATTTCTTCTTTCCCCTCTTCCCATAATGTGAACGGTAATACTGCCGTCATTATGTCTGATCTGTTAGATAAATATACTCAATCTAAACAATTTGTCGAATCCCACCGCTTGCCACCAAAATGTAGTACTTATTTTCTTATTCCAAATATACTACTAAGGTGGGCAATAATTCGACAGTAATTTACAAGTTTGCATACGTTATTTAACAAAACTTACTACTAACCTAGTAATTATTTCTCTGTTCGGGCCGAAATGAGTTCAAGACTCAGATTGAATATTTCGTCGACCCACCATAGTTTGTACATTGGAACTCTAGAGCTCACGTTACCACCTACTTGGATTCCCGCTATTCAGGTATTGACCCACTTCGACTTCGATCCAAAGTCACGTTACTAGTCTCTAAAATAATATAGTTTTACCGGGCCCTGCTGTGTCTACTCCAGAGACCAGGGCATTAATAAATCTGACCTTTATTTTCCAATCTAGAACAAGAGATTTATTCTTAACTAAACTCCAAAATAAGATAACTTTACCGGGCCCTAGCTACCGTGTCTACTCAGAAACCAGGGCGTTACTACATCTGACACTGTTAGATTATATATTCTTTTAACCCTATACAATATATTTACTCAAAAGACCAGGGCGTTATTACACTTGACCTCGATTGCCCTATCTAGAGCACTCTTAGATTATATATTCTCTTAACCCTATTACCAATAAGTCATGTGTCACATAATTATACCACCTATAATAATAAATCTCAGCAAATGGCTTAATATGATCAGTACCTCAAAACCCCTACATGAACACGATTCACTGCTTTAATCCTTTACATAGATTTTATGATTACATTATTATCCTGTACATAACACTCGTAACGCTTAACACAGAACTGACCTAATATTCCTTCAAATAATATAATAGATAATGTTTCCTTTATAACACAAAGATTTCGTCGATCATACGGACTAGTGTCCTCCTTACCTATTACTCAAACTAAAGCTGATCTAATTGCAACTATTCTTTATTCCCCTGAGCCTTATAGTTGCTTGTCTATTTAAGAATTATCCCCTCTTACTTTAATGTTAATAACTATTTGCTGTCCTACCAGATCCTATACTATTGATAGCTAATCGGCATGGAGCCTTCTCTATGAAGAATAACTATAATCCTATTAACACATCATCATTTTATTTATGTACATAAGTCTAGTATCTTTCTCTTTAGTTTGTCCTATAAGAACACATTAATTATTATTTAGGGAACCACTGGGTTAGTCAAGCATTTTCTCTCTTGCTTTAAATCTGGTTCGGGCCCAATATGGGCCCTTTAAAAAACTATGCAGTACTACTAGGTGTTTACTGGAACAATTTCACCACCTCAGAGCTGGCCAATAGCTCAACTGGAAATCTTCGCTCCCATCTACTATCTGTCGTCCCTCTTGAACTGCTTGGCTGTAGGTATGCAAGCCAGCGATGTGATGACAGGCGGCCGGATACTGAAGGTGTATCCGCCTAGTAGGGGAGAGTGATGCTAGGCCAGAGGTGGACTTTCCTGGAACATGTGGTGAGGGCTGGGAGGCTGTAATAAGCGGACGCAAGTTTCCCTGAGTACCCAAGCGAGAGAATGAGGGTTGCAAGAAGTTACCCCAGTGGAGTCCGAGAGGTGAATGACCCCTGCAGCCTCCCCCACCCCCTTGATATAGTCCCGCCTCCCGCTCTCCAGCGCTGTGATTGGCTGAGCTGCCCGCTCGGCCGCGCGACGTTCTGGCCGCTTGACTTGAATATTCCTTCCCTTTGCCTCCACTCTTCTCTCTCCATAATACGTTCCTGGAAGCTGGTTGCGAATGTCTTTTAGTGGCTTACGGGAGTATAGGGCTGGCAGTGATGCATTAGACCCATTGCAACCAGAGAATGAGAGCGAGTTTAAATGTGAGGCGATACACGTAGCCGTCAGCTCCGAGAACAGAGGCTTCTGATTGGTCGGCTGGGAAGGCGTGGCATGTTTACTTCTCGAACCCGGAATGTCAAACTCAGCTGGTTTAAGGGAAGGTTAAAGGGAGCGCGTTGATTGGCTGGCAGCCTTTTTACCTTAACATATATATATATATATATATATATATATATATGTATATATATATATATATATATATATATACATATATATGTGTATATGTGTATGTATATATATATATACTGTATATATATACAGTCATAGATAACAGGAGAACTGGATTTAACACGGGCCAGCGAAGTCGACCTGCAGCTGCAGTAACAGACCCAAATCTATTTAGTTGAAGTGTGTAGATTTTGTGAAGTATTATCATTTTGTAATTATTAAAAATGAAAAATGCTTTGAAAGTGTCCATTTTGTAAGCGTGTTTAGTGCTAGCTGATACGAATATCCATATTACCAAGCTGTTGTGGTGAGCTATGTAGGGCAGGTTTCTCGATTCCCAAAACCACCACAGCTATAATATAGCTGTTGAAGTACATACAGTAAGGTAAACCATGTATAAAATATTAGAGTATTATTAGACAATAAGTCACTGGAATAACGAAAAACGTATACAAATACGAAATAACTGAGCCACCAAAGATCTCGCTTCCCGCACCCTGCACACCTCATTGTTTATGTTTAAAAGTTTGCACTCGCAAAGCGTAGCCGACTCTGCTGAACTACGCATTATTTCCAGTAATTTATCGTGTTTAAGTGCTTTAACACTCAACGAGCGGCCTAGGCGGTAATTTCTATGTACAGCCCAGCGTTTTTTTTTTACCATAAATGGGGTTGTTTCCGTGCTCTTTTTCATGCATAAAAAAGACCCAGAGCGTAATACAAGTATGTATCCCTGAAAGGGCGTAAATTGAGCTTTCCAATGACACCCGAACCATCCTTCTACGATCACTGGTTGTCTTGCAATGATCGTGCAACCGAAGGGCAAAATAGCTAAAATACAGTCATTTTCCTACATTATTATGTGTGAAACGAGTGAGAGAGGGTGGAGTACAAAGGAGTACATCTCAGTAGCTCCACGGCCACCGTGGCGAGAGGTCAAGAGGTAATCTACGCTCCTCCCACCGCTCAGCTCTCTCTCAGGGCACATTACGTGCTCAAAATTGCACTCGACAATAGCCGGGCCAAGCCACATAGGCCACATTTATTTCATTCGACAATAGCCGGGCGCCGCCAGTTAAGGGTTAATGTTCCTCTGATTTAACACAACAATGGCAGAATGTACAAGTGATGAGAATGTGAGTAACTGGTAGCCTGTAGTTACTCCAGCTGGCCTTCAATCAGCGGAAAAAGGAAGCGTTTTGTCTTTTGATCAGGGCTAAGCTAAAACAAATTATATTCCTCAATGGATTCCAAGTGTTTCTAGTAGCCTAACTCCAGTGATGGCAGTGATGCTGTCGAAACCACATACTATCCTAAAAGTGGTGAAAGGCATAATGATGACAGTGATGTTAAAGGTGATAAATGGAAGTGATGTGGAAGCAGTTAGCCGAAACAGTAGTGACACCAGAGACAGTTTAATTTGACACCAACAATAATGCTGGATCTTGTAAAATAACTTAGCCTACTTACGAATATTTTATTTATCTTTATAATAAGCTTTCCATAAAAATCTATGGTATTTTTTTTAAATATCTAGGCTAGGCTATGTGATAATTTAACACCTAAGACAATTCCTTGATAGGCTAGGCTACCCATAACAGTAATAGCAGCAGTAACACTCCACACCTATTAAACGAAACACTTGCAAAATACAGAAAGAGAAACCCATCCTATTTAAAGTATGGTTTATTTGTAGGTGCATTTCAAGGTTTTAATAGTTTTTAAGATAATTATAGGGAAAAGGCTCGCACCCTTATTTTTCATGTTTTTTTTTCCTCCAGATTTTGAGAATTGAGTGTGTTCATGGTTTTAGTTACCTATATTTCCAATGTGGGATACAGGATGGGTTGAGGGGGGGGGGGCGAAGCCCCCATGACTTATTGAAATCATCATTTGTGTTACCAGCAGGGGGTAAATATCGATTATACTCCATACTCCATGTTAGAAGCATTGCTAAGAATGCCTCTAAAAAACTGGGACTACTGTACAGAGTTCGAGAATTCTTCACTGACGAGCAGTTGGCCGTAATATATAAAAGTCATGTGCGTTCTCAGATGGATTACTGTTCACCTCTGTGGAGTGGAAGTGGAGTGGTTGCATTGAGGCAGTTGGACAAAATTCAAAATAAAGCTATTAGATTAATCAATAACCCTGCAATCACATAGGACCTTCCTACATTATCCATACGAAGAAACGTTGCATCCATTGCATTATTCTACAGATATTTTCACAGCAATTGTTCGGAAAAACTTGCTTCAATTGTGCCGCCTCCCCACATCTTTCCCCGTAGAACTAGGGCAGCTGAGAGCGCCCATGAATTTACACTTTCTCCTCCACAATGCAGAACTTCTGCTTATCAAAATTCATTTATCCCCAGAAATACTACTCTTTGGAATTCACTTCCGTCGAGTTGCTTTCCACAAACTTACAATCTACAACAGTTTAAATCCAGTTGTTACAAACATTTTATGAATGGAGGATGCCTTTAGGCACATGGACTTTTTTGTTTTATCTGTGTTTTTCCTTCCTCCGTTCATAGTCTCTTAAAAAAAAAAAAAAAAAAAAAACTGAAGAAGTTTGTAAACAGTGAGGATGTCCAAGGAGCTCTGAGAGTGATATAACTTTTTTCCACTAATATCAGGTTATATAAATGTGATCAAAATTATTCTTCCACAGTGGATTATACATGAGTAGAGGATAAGGATTCCATAGACCTGCATTGTCCCTAATAAATTATTTATAATAAGGCGGCGAGGCTTTTCTAAAAAATTATAGTTTTTAACCCTTCCCGCCTGGGCAGCATTTTAAAATGACACTGCGGCAGCTCGGTAGGAGCCCGGGCAGCATTTTAAAATATGTAAGCTTGAAAGCCTATTAAGCTTGTTTTGAAAGCCGTGCGTCCGACGTATGTAAACAAAGCCTGTCGGAGGTGACGCGCGCACTTCCGAAAGCAAGCAGACGTCGGAGCTTTGTTGTTGTGCGGTCTGCTAAAACAGATTTAGTCTTGAAAAGTGTGTCATATTGCTAAAATCGCGGCAAAATACGATCCACGGAAATCGTCATCACAACTGAACCAGTTGATTTAGAGAGCTCTACTCAACGCCAGTCTACAGATTGGGAACAACAGTACCGTATGTTTAGAGATGCGTGGGAAGTTTCTAGCAGTTAAAATAACAAAGGTACGGTAGCCTAGCCTAGACGTTTTTCGGCCAAATCGCCTGGGCCTCAACAATGTCCTTAGGAGGGCGGGCCCGGGCCAGAAGGGTTAACAATATTTACTAGGCTATTTTTGAGCAATATTTGAAAAATATATCCCAGACGTCCGACGACGCTACCCCGCGAGCTTTGTATTAGTAGGCTACGCGATTTTGTTAATTTCCTTTGAGAATCCTTTTTGGTCAATATTAACCCACTGCCTGCAGGAGACGTTCCAGAACGCCATGGCAATTTACAGCAATTTACAGGCTTTTAAAGCCTCTTAACCCTTTCCCTGCAGGAGACGTTCCCGAACGCCATGGCAATTTACCTCAATTTAAAGGCTTTAACCCCTAGCTGTCGGCGCGCAACATAAGTCGAGTATAATAAATCTGGAGTATCTGGCGGCGCGCGACATAGGTCGTGTGGCAATTTCAGCACGTAATGTTGCTGAGAGAGAGAGACAAGTGGTGGCAGGAGAGTAGCGAGCGTATGACTGCTCCAGACCACCGCGCCGAACCTACTGACACGAATCCCACCTCCTCCCTCCCTCTCTTACTCGCTAGATACTGAATTGTATGGGGAAAGTACCGAATTACATGCTTTTTGCACTCGTGTTGCGCGGTTGTTGCAAGAAAACTAGCCGTCATAAAAGGATCGTTATGGTGTCATTGGAAAGCTCTGTTTATGCCCTTTCAGGAATAGATACTTGTTTTACACTCTGGGTCTTATTTAGGCATGAAAATGATCACGTAAACAGCCCTATTTTGGCTAAAAACACCCCGCTGGTGGCTACATATTTTATACCGCCTAGGCCGCTCTTTAGGTGTTAAAAGCCTCTAAGAGCAGGAGCGCGACAGGCCACACGTCCATCTCCCAGCCAAGCGGCCGTGGAGACTGAAAGCTCTGAGTCAGAGTCTCGCGAGATATACAGTGCTGACAAAGGCAAATGTAGCGAGACATTAGCGAGAATTGCTAACTTTAGCCAATGTCTATGCTAGCGCTGCAGGTGAACCCCGCGAGCTACGAAGATCGTTTTGGTGTCATTTTGAAACTATTTTCTTCTAGTTTTTGGCTGAATACATTACATTTCATTCAGATACTTGCCTAATCAATCAGGAGTGCCTGAATGAGCCCTAATATGGCGGAAATAGGCAGAAATATGCCCGCACCGATGTTAAAGCCTGTAGAAATGTGTGCGAGGGAGCGGGAGCACGACAGGCCACACTCCTTCCTCCAGCCAGCCGGCCGTGGCACTGAGGAATTGGAGTCATGCTCTCGCGAGATATACAGCGCTGCCAAAGGCAAATGTAGCGCGACATAGCGATAATTGCTCATTTTAGCGAATGCCTATGGTAGCGCTGCGGGTGAAACCTGCGAGCTACGAAGCTCGTTTTGGTGTCATTTTGAAGCTATTTTCTTCTAGTTTTGGGCTGAATACCGGTACATTAAATTTCATTCAGACACTTGCATAATCATTCAGGAGTGCCTGAATGAGCCTTAATATGGCGGAAATATGGCCGCAGCCAAAGTGTTAAGGAAACGGACCACAGCAATTTTCATTTATTTCTTTATTTTTTTGGATTTGTTATTTCTTTAGGTTTATAATCTTTCTATAATAATGATTATCACGGGAAATTAGTTTTGTTTTAGACTTATGATATTTAACCCGGGAACTGCGGGAAGACTCTTAAGAGTTCCCCCGGCGGACTGCGGGAAGACTCTTAAGAGTCAGAGAAAAAAAAAATCAACTTTAAACATCGATTTTTTTTTGTTTTTGTTTTTGGTTTTTTTTAGGCCCCTGGGCCATGCAAAATATCACTCCTCTACCTCCCCTCCTTCCCCACTTTCCTCCCCTCCTTCAGTTATCACCTATTTTCCCTGTTATTCCCTTATTCTGAGGTATATTTTCGTGCTAACATTAGCGAGTTGCAAGTAGGGCATTGTCATCAGTGTTAGCAAGCGAGTGCCAGAGAGAGAGAGAGAATATCGATTGACTGTGTCTCAGTGGCCTTGGGGGAAATTGGCGGGAAAGCAGGTTGCCTCACCCATACATTATATAACTCGCAGCCTATATCTCCGATTTTGACCATCCAAACGCTGTTTTCACTCGTTTTATTGTTGTTTCAGGTTAATACCTTTATAATCAACCCATAATAGGCGCGTATGGATAAGTATTAATGCTATTTATGGTAAAATGAATATTTTAGTGATGGAAACAGCTCAAATACGTCAGCACAGGGGGACGTTTCTAATTACCCCCATGCGCACTTCTTAGGTTAAGAAGCCATACTACTGATGTGCGGACAGCAGCAGGGATATGGTGGCGGCAATTCTCAGGTTAGTTTAGTTTGTCAGGTTAGGCTAATGCTTCCATTGATAATGCGACTCGGCTAGGCTGCACTTGCGGCGAAACGTAAACAAACCCACCTCCAATTTTGGGAGGCTTTAACTTGAAATAACTAAATATTAGAGGTGTGGGTCTATACAAGAAGGCTTCTTTATACTCCCCCACTAATTACGATTAGGTAAGCACCCGCTTCCTCCTCCGACGACAATAGTGTTACAAACCTTACCTGACAACCATAACTAACTTGGGGGCTACCGCCCCCAGACCCCCGTTGCTCCTAAAGATGATGTAGAAGACGTCAAATAACTAAATATTACTGCGGGAGAGTGACAAACAAACCCAAAATTGCACATAAGAAAATGGGTCAACAGAAAACGGTGAGGTGCGAGGTTAAACTACTCGTCGGCGATAGCGTCGATGGACGTCTTCAAATATTGTTTAAAAATAGTAGATATTGCTGAAAGCAGTGAAGAGCATGTATGAGGGTGCAAAGGCGGCAGTACGTGTGGAGAGTGAGCAGAGCGAGTTCTTTGACCTGAATGTTGGTTTGAAACAGGGGTATGTGATGTCCCCGTGGTTGTTTACTGTATATATGGATGGAGTCATGAAAGAAATACTATCAAGAGCAGTGGATGTTGGTGTATCGCTGAAAAGGGAGGGAATTGAGTGGAAGCTACCTATACTGCTGTTTGCGGATGATACAGTTCTGATGAGTGATAATGAATGGGAGTTGCAGGGTCTGGTAAATGAGTTTGGAACAGTGTGCGAAAAACGGAATTTGAAGGTAAATACGGGGAAGAGCAAGGTTATGGTCTTTGAAAGGGGTGAAGTCACAGAGTGTGAGGTGAAGCTGAACGGTCAGGCTATGGAGATCGTCAACTCTTTTAAGTATCTGGGCAGTGTGTTGAGTAAAGATGGGACTATGGATGAAGAGGTGCGGGAGAGGGTACAACAGGGGAAGAGGGTTGTAGGAACGCTAAAAGCAGTAACAAGAAATAGGGTGGTCAGTATGGAAGTGAAGAAGTACGGAAGCGAAGCATGGACGTTGGTTGAGACTCAGACCAAGAGTGAGAGCAGTGGAAATGAATTACTTAAGGAGTGCGTGCGGAGTTACATGGAGGGATAGACAGACTAATGAGGAAGTAAGAAGGAGGTGTGGTGTGGAGGTAGATGTGCTGGAAAGTGTGAAAAGGAACAACTTGAGATGGTTCGGCCATATGGAACGTATGGAAAGCGAGAGAATGACTAAGAGGGTGTACGAGAGCGAGGTGGAGGAACAGAGGGGGAGAGTTAGACCGAATATGAGGTGGAAGGATGGAGTGAGGAACTACATGAACGAAGGCGGTGCTGGTTGGGGGGAGGGGCGTCGACTGACTGGGGACAGAGGTGCATGGGGGCGGTTCGTTCGTGGCCACCCCTTCGGGGATCACGGCGTCAGGCAATAGATAGATAGATAGATATTGCTAAAAACTCCTAAAACTTTGAAATGCACACATACATATATAATACTTTAAGTAGGATCACTTTATCTTTCTGCATTATGTAAGTGCTTTTTTTAGTATTGAGGGAGTGTTACTGCTAATATTACTATGGCCAGAACCGGGTGCTCCCACAATATCCTCAAAGAAATGTTCCCTGGAACGTTCGGCAACCAGGGGCAACAAGTGTGGTGCCTGTGCTGACCTGCTGGTCGACAGAGAGGCTGCACAGTTGGAAGCCAGGTTTTAAGAGAACCATGGCGAGCAGGTGGAGGCCATTTACAGGTCCTCCATGGAGCTGTTGGACCGTGGCAAGCTCCTGGCACCATCCTCTACTGCCATTACTGTCACGATTGACATCTGTCATATCTGGAGGTTCCTGGTGTTACGACTGAGGTTTAAATATATCAGGGCTCTTATTCATTGGACTAGTAATGGCATAAATGCTACAACGGAAAGCACTAGATCCAACCTCTGATGTATATTCCCAGTGAACAAAGAACACAAATACTCTCAGAGTTCTATAATTATGCAATAATAGGTTATCAAACTCTCAATAAATGTGCGTCTACTCTAGGCTTAATGTTATGTGAAAACAGCCTATTACTACCTATAACCGAAGGTGCTTGGTTATGGTATGCAAAGTAAGGTGGTAAGAGAAGTTACAGCTTACGTTACTTTAATCAATAAATGTCAGGCACTCCTGCATGAAAGAAAGTGCACTAAAGTCCTTCAACACCAACAAGGAATCTTCTTTAAATGTTAGATGCTATCAAGATGCTCGAATCGGAAATGGAACCCAAAAAGGCAGGCAGCGGAACAATGCTCGTGGAGGCTATGCACACAAAAAGGCAGGAGATATAATGCAGTCGGAGCCAAGAATATCCTAAACGCTACAACAATAATAATACTCGCCACGACAATGCAGTATTCCTATCAACAAAAAGAGCCTAAGTTGTTGTGTCTCAATACATCAAACTAGGCTGCGAAATGCTTGTGTAATCATAAACGGGTATGCATATTAAGAATAATTGGTTTAATATACTTAATGTCTACTATGACTGATAAAGTCTAGCTAGAGTCAATGATACGAGATACTGGTGCGCATGGCATGTCGCCTAGCCTAGTGCAAATCTCAAGTCTGTGCGTCAAATATTACGTTATAATGAAGGGTAGCTCTCTTGAGAAACCTTAATGCCGAAGTATTAAGCGTTCTCCTGGCGTACCTCAAAGACAAACAACGAGCTTAGAACAGTGCAGAATGGTATAGGCAAAAAGCCCTCATTCGTGCATGCTCTTCTTTCAATGGCACACAGACTAGAATTTACCCAATCAACTCCAGTTCTCAGGTATGTCGTGCAGCTTTTTACTAAAGCCAGCACCCATCGGAAACAATACCTTATAGTATCAGACTCCTAGTCTATCATTATCTAATCCAGCAGAACACTAATAATTATAGGAAGCGGTACTGAACAATATGAATGCCAACCAATGCTTCGTGATCAACTTATCTTAACAACTAAACATACATGGGTTATATAAGACCTTAACGCACAATACAACTGGCCAGCATGAAGCTGATTATGCATAGTTAACCAGAGGGGGTATAATATTAATACAAGGTGGTGAAAGATATGGAAAATGAGAGAGATAGGTAAAGGAAAAGGTTCTCAGGTGCGGAGAGGTGGACAGATATCAAAGAGATAAGAGGGATGCGTTCTAGAAACCAGATCTGAAGGAGAGAGTGGCAAGAGAGAGGTATATATACTAGCACTAGCTCGCACCGCGTAGTCAAAGCGGTAACAATTCCTTCAGCCAATGCCAAAGAAGCCAGCCAAACATGACGTCACCAAGCATGGTAAAAAACTCCTCCAACCAATCCCCAAGAGGCCAGCCAGCCGTGACGTCATCAAGCATGGCAAAAAACACTGCCCGCCTCCTCTCACTCTGTTCTACTCTCTCTCTCTCTCTCTCAAATCCTATCATTACTACTTAATGATAAAACATATACTTTGCAATTAAATATATAAAGCCTTGACATGGGCGAAAACAAAGAGCCTTTCTGGACTGCCCATGACACAAGCTTTCATATGAAATAAAGCACACAATACTACATCAACTGTAGCCACATCCACTGCCCTGGCGATCCTAGCGAGTCACTGTAGGACAAGCCATGCGGTTCTAACGGAGTGGTTAACGTCACACTGGTGATGGAGGAGACCAACCGACACAAGCTGCTACAGTGTGACCTGCCAAGGAAGGTGTTCATTAAGGTGGTGAGCACCCTGGGAAGCGAGAACGCCCAGCTGATCGGGGCCACAGCTTGGACACAGCTTGGTGGACAAGCTCATGCGACAAATGGCTGGAGCCCTTTTCAATCTGTTTGTCGGCAACATGGTGCGCGACATCAACTGTAATGTCCACGCCAAGTGCAATCCTGGTGTTGCCACAGGGGCTGACACAAGGTCACAAAATGACGACAATAGGCGCAAGCTCACAGGTGTGCAAAAGAGCTGTGTAAGTGGACTGTCAAAGGTATGTACAGTGATCTATTTGAAGAGTGATATAAAATTAGTATTTTTGTGTACATTGGTTTGCGTTTGTAAATCTGTCGACTAGAAATATAACTGTGTATGCTTGAAGTTGTACTTACATGTATATAGCCAGCCGTTATTATACAAATTTTCATGTTTGACTTGTATATTCCAGCGGTGCAAAGAAACAAGTGGACGGATTTAGATACAGCTAAATTGAATTAGCTGATTGCACCGTGAGTTTCATCAATTTATGTGGGTTATGAGCCGAGATTTTGAGGATTGAAGTTAAAGGTCCATTTTCCAGCTTTGGGTCCCTTACTGCAAAGTGGCCATTTTCGTGTCAAATCCAGTTCTCCTGTTATCTATGATACAGTATATATACAGCTATATGTATATATATATATATATATATATACACGTATGTGTATATATGTATAAATAAATGTATGTATGTGTATATGTATGTATATGTGTGTATGTATTTGTATATATTATTACAGGTGAAGGTTTGCATGCAATTTCCTTTTTATTTCTAACTTTCTATAAATTCCTTCAGGGGGTTTCCAAGATCTGCAAGGTTGTTCACTTTCAACTGTCTTCATGTACGGTAATTGCCGGAGGGAACGGAGGGTGGGGAGAGAGCCTTCTTCTTTGCTTATTCTCTTACTCTCGGGTTAGCTATCTCTACTAAAATTAAGTCCTGACCACCTCGCTGGGATCGTAAGATCTGTGTGGTCAGTGTATCTATGTAAATATCTCTCTCTCTCTCTCTCTCTTTATTTAACCCTAGAAGGGGATTGGGGGGTCATTGAGACCCCAAGGTTTCGCGCAGGAACTAGTTTTCGCATGTAGTGGCGTGACGCGGGCCAACAGAGGGGCTGTGGGGTGAGGGAACGCCAGTCTACACCCACCTCCATCACTGTGCAGACGTACGCCCCGCTCGCTCTAGCCGTTCCAGCACTACTAGACCCCTAGGGTCATTCTGACCCCAGCACTCAGGTTCCAAGGTACGTTTTTTCGTTTTGGTTTTCTGTACTTTCACGCTTGTAACACCTATATTTATGTACCGATTTATGCCTGCTAGTGCTTCAATGATGGAGAGATAGATTACCTAGCTTGCCCAATACAATTGATAGACATTTGAGCATATTTACTATTTATTATGAATATTTTTCCTAATTCTCGATTTTCTTGATTTCGAACAGACCGCCATGTCCTCATCGAGCCAGCTTACAGACGCACAAATCACCTCATTACTCGAGCAACTTGATGATGAGGAAGATGATACCATTGAATTTGTGGACTGTGGGGAAGATGTTATCATAGAACCCATGGACGCAGGGCTAGAGGAGATGTACGGTCCAAATTATGACTCTGAGCCAGAGGTCGATGGGGCCGAGAATCGGGGACCTCCCTCCCCTGCCCTCCCGGCCAACCCACCCTCCCCCGGGCTAACCCCAACACCCCCACCCTCCCCTGCCAGACTGCGACACTCACCACGTGCTAGCACACCAGTTCCTAATGGAAGTCCCGACTCTCCAGACCTGCCAGTCCCCACGGCAGCCCCTACAGCGAGCCCTACACGTGCCACAGCCCCTGTTGCAGACCCTGCCGCCCCTACAGTCCCTCCATTTGATCCGCTGTACTCTTTTCCTGGCATGAGAAACACGGTTACTGCCCGTGACGGGACAAACTGGAGCAAAACACCACCACCCAACCGACCGAAACGCAAGAGAAGTTCCCTTGGATACGTGGAGGGCACCTTCACCACACACCTTCCTGGAAAACACCATACCTGACATTTTCATGCTCTTTTTTTATGCTACTATGTTAGCAAAGGTGTGTGTACACACAAACACCTTCATAAGGAAAGTGAGGGATAGAATGCAGAAGGCCAGCAGTACCTACAGCGATGTTACTTTGACAGAACTCAAGGCAGTTATTGGGGTTCTGATAGTCTCCGGGGCAAAGAAAGACAACCACATCTCTGCTGCCGAGATGTTTAGCAGCGATCTAGGGTGTCCCTTATATAGATGTGCCATGTCAGAGACCCGCTTCAGTTTCCTGATGAGGTGCATCAGGTTTGACGACGCTGCAACTCGTGTGGCGAGAAGAGCCACTGATTGCTTCGCGGCCATTCGGGAGCTGTGGGACAGCTTGATAGCCCACTGCAGGCAACACTACATCCCGGGCGAGGGTGTCACCGTGGACGAGCAGCTGTTGGCCTTCCGAGGGCGTTGTGTCTTCAAGACCTACATCCCCAACAAACCTGCTAAGTAAGTATACTTTATATTTGTTTAGGGTGAAAGTGGAGATGAACGAGAAGTGGGAAGGGTGAAGGGAAGTGTGGTGACACTTTGGGAGTTGGGGGGTGGGGGAAGAAAGTGAAAGTGAATGAAAGACTTACCTTATAAAATACATAACCTTTTTCATTTATGTTTTAATCCATTATATTTATGTAATTTATGTTATTTATTGATGTACCTTCAATGATTACTTACCTTTACAAATGTATACTTACCTGACCACCGGATGACTGCCTTCGCCTCATGACTTAACTGACCTACTTTCACTAATGACTTACCTTACCTACCTTCACGATTTGTATACTTACCTGACCACCGGATGACTGCCTTCGCCTCATGACTTACTTGACCTACTTTCACTAATGACTTACCTTACCTACCTTCACGATTTATTGACGTACCATACCTGGAATTTGAAGTATTTATAATTTGTTTCTTCCCTTCACAGATATGGTATCAAGCTGGTGCTCGCCTGCGACTGCCGAACATATTATATGTTCAATGCCTATCCTTACCTAGGCAAGGGTTCAGTACCGGTGGTGGCGGGCACGAACCAAGGTCACTACCTAACCATGAAGCTGCTGGAGGACTGTTACGGGAGTGAGCGGACAGTAACAACAGACAATTGGTTCACTTCCGTTGGGTTGGCCAGGGCTCTGAAGGAGAAGGACATGACGATAGTGGGGACACTCCGGAAGATGCCCAATGTACCTGGCCCCCTCAAGACTGACCCCAAGAGAGACCAGTCTTAGGCCTATTGGGACTACAGCGTTCCTGTTCCACGACAACATCACTGCTATTTCATATAAACCCAAAAAGGACAAAACCGTGGCCCTCCTCTCAACACTACATCACACCCCCGAGATAGGCGCACATAACAAGGCCACTGCACTGCTCTACTACAATAAGCACAAGGGTGGGGTTGATACGTTCGATCAGCTGTGTGCTAATTACAACTGTGGCAGGCAGAGTCGACGCTGGCCCATGTGTATTTTCATGGGCATGATCAACATTGTGTGTATAAACTCCAACATTATCTTCAACAACCGCCAACAGAGGAAAGGGAAGAAACAAATATCATGAAGGGAGTATATGAAGCAACTCGGCTCTTCGCTCATTGAACCATGGGCCGCGCACAGACTCCACATGAATGGGCAGCACACGGCAGTCAAGAATGTCATCAGGGATGCCTTCCACTACTCCACACTGCCTCCAGCACCAGTTACTCCACGTCAGGCTGGTGGAAGCAGACGACGATGCGACATCTGCCCCCGGGAGAGTGACAAGAAGACGAGCACCACCTGTATGATGTGTGCCAAATATGTGTGCCCCCTTCACTCCAACACCGTTTGCAATGACTGCTTCCCCGCTTAGGTAAATATAATTATTTTGTTCCCAGGTTACTTATTAGACATCTAAGTATAAAATAACACAATTTCAGCACATTCTGTCATGTTTCAAGGTCAAGCAAGCATGGTGCAAGTAAATTTCAGGGGGCCGTTTGGGGAAAATGTTGGATGGTGGGGTGTCTGGGTACTAAAATAACACTAATTACTCATTTTTCTTTACCAAATTTACTTATTATACATGTGTCTATACATTTACAGAGATTCAGCCCGAAGAAACCTGATTCAGGGCCTCTTTTGGGGTTTTAAGTGCGAGTATACAAAATGGTGTAATTTTATGTGACTAAAAAGTACCTCTCTTTTCTTTCTTCCAGATTAGGTATGTTCCCGGGGTCTAGGGGACTCAGGTCCTAGGAGGGACTTCAACCATCATCTGGCCCTCGCCCACCATCGTTTCAGCCACATCGGTCGGTAATATTTTTTTTGGTGAATATTTTCGTGGACCCAACTTTTCGTCCACGACATTTTCATATAACACTACCTCATAGCCAACAAACTCAGGATATACAGGCAAATACTGTGATAAACGGTGCTCAGATATTGTATAAGTATGTTTAACCCTTATTTAGCGGCGAGCAACATAAGTCGAGTTAAATAAAGCTGGACTATGTGGCGGCGCTCGACATAGGTCGAGTGGCAATTTCAGCACGTAATGTGGCTGAGAGAGAGAGACAAGTGGTGGCAGGAGACTAGCGAGCGTATGACTGCTCCAGACCACCGCGGCGAACCTACTGACACAAATCTCAGCTCCCTCCTCCCTCTCTCACTCGCTACATACTCAATTATGTACTGAAAGTACCGAATTACCTGCTTTTTGCACTCGCGTTGCACGGTTATTGCAAGAAAACTATCCATCATACAAGGATCGTTATGGTGTCATTCGAAAGCTCTGTTTATGCCCTTTCAGGGATAGGTACTTGTTTTACGTTCTGGGTCTTATTTAGGCATGAAAATGATCACGTAAACAGCCCTATTTTGGCTAAAAACACCCCGCTGTGTGGTACACATAAATAAACTGCATAGGCCGCTCGTAAGGTGTTAAGGCCTTTCGGGCACAAATAAAGCATTGGAAATATTTATTTTGATTATTTCCCCCGGCGGGGTCAATTTGACCCCTACTTTCAGGTTTAAGTTTCAGATTCTGACGTTTCCCCTTCTAGGGTGTATATAATACTGATCAAAATATTGTAAGCTATGGACAAAAAACACCACTTTATTAACCCGTACAGCCCCAGTCTGACGCATCGGCGATGTATGTAACGCACAGCCCCAGAGACGCGCCTGATGCGTCACCCTAATTGCGCCGACCGTAACCTCAGGTGTAGCCACTCAAGAGGGCTCAGATTTGTATGGGAACTGTGTACGTATCCCACGCAACCGTGCCGATGGTTGAAAACTCTCAAAGTCCACGTGCGTGCGCGCGAGCGCGCAATAACCTGTTTTTTTGGGATAATTGCCTTCAATTTTTTACTCTTGCAAAATCCGTTTTCGGGGGCTCTGTAGGACCATTTTTTAAGCTTTTTGAGCGTTTTTTCGTGGTTTTTCCTTCATTCCTAACCCATTCGCTATTGTTTCTGGAATAAAACCATTTTTTGAAAACCGGCCGGGTTCTGGTGCGCAAACATTACAAAACTAGCCGGGGCTCCACGGGTTAACAACGTTTCGCAGATAGCTGCGAAACGTTGTCAGCACCTTGATGTTTTCTATTTTTATGTAAGTTCTTTATTTTTTTATTTTTTTTTTCTATGTGATTGAGGGAGGCAAAAGGCATAACTGCCTATAGCGAGTGCCTCCCCCATAGTTGAACGAGTGACAGGGCCAAAATCAAGGGACGTTCGAGCCAAAATGCCTGGACACACGGAGTTTGAAGTAATTTAAGTCATAGGAAGAGGGAAAGACTGATTCTGGGAGAGAGTTCCAGAGCTCAGCTGTTGAGTAGAAGAAAGCTTGAGAGTAACGTTTCACTCTTGGGTTGGAGAGTTGCACAGATTAGGGGTGGGATTGAGTTGCAAGACGGGTACCACGTGCCCTACGTAAAGGAGGTGGTATGCACTGGGATAGCTCTGAGGAACACTGATTATTATAGTAGCGATAGAATAGCGAGAGAGATGCAACATTGCGGTGGAGAGAGAGAGATTGCAGAGAGTTGGTGAGTGGACGGGAGTTAATGATACGAAAGGCCTTCCTTTCAACTTTGTCTAGGAGAGCGGTGTGTGAGGAACCTCCCCACACATGTGAACAATACTCAATACAAGGGCGCACCTATTAGCCCTCTCGTTATCGCGTAATTTTCTGGGAAACAAATTAACACTACCATTCCCTCTTTGTACTACCATGAGACAATTCACGTTTTGTTATCGCTCTGTTTTAACCCACAGTAATCACCTCTACATGCAATATACTATACATCCAAAGATATAGCAAGACCCATTTTATTGTAAAACTGGAAAAACACTTCTGTAAGATTAAATTATCACATAGAAAATCAATTCATAAGAAATATTGAATAGTTTTTCCTAGTGTACATGGTCATAATTGAATTTTATGTTGAGCTATATTTTTGTTTTCAATATATGACATAAAACAAAATTTCATGATAATTCCAAGTGTTTCATCAGAATATATTTATCATCACTAGTTGTTTTTATGTGAATAAGATAACAAATGGAACTTCACGAGTAAAAAAAATCTATTAGTATCCCAAATATTTCACTCTACATCAATGTTCATCAATAAGCATTACATTTACAACAATATCCAAAACCAACAAAAAATGACATAGTCATCGATAAAAGTGACACGGACTAAACAAGTTTTATGTTTTCCAACATCTTTTGACTTCGCACCCCTGTAAATAAAAATATTGAGCTAAGACAATTGCTTTCTATATATGAAATATAAAGTATTTGTTCACGTACTTTCCATAAATCCAATCAAAATGTTTGTATCATTAATAGTTTATTTTGTAAGAATATACAGTAATAACACAATAATGCCCTCGTGGTTCTGCATTACTGTACATCATCCTCGGTTTATTTTGTTCTTAGGTATCTTACAGCTATAAATTATAGTGATATGTAATGACTATGTATAGCTCATTTTATGACAATGAGAATTCAACAAACCCGAAGTCCCTACTTCTAATATTTGATTTATATGAATTTTTATAAATACACATTCCTCAGGAATATGTTCTAACACTCGTCACCTTCTTAACCCTCTCCGATATATGATGCAATTTTGAGCCTATTGGGTATACTTTAAAGCCTTTGTTACCATCAGAGGTATTTAGAAACCTTTAGTTTAGTTACTTCAACCTCTGCAGTTGTCTTTGAGTTAGCTGTGGGCAGACAACTAATTTCGGAGAGGTAATTATAAGAGTGAGAGAACTCTATATCTTATTGCTAATCTGGAAAATTCTGCGTCATAAATGCGTGAAAGAGTTAATATAAAACTAGTAATATTGGACACTAATATCACCCTACAGTATGTATATATATGACGAAAAGAAAAACTATTCTAAGATTCACAAACTAATCATGAGGTGATTTAGATGCACTTACCCATTGTCCAGATATAATTTCCGCCATGTTTAACCCTTAACTGGCGGCGCGCGACATATGTCGAGTGAAATAAATTTGGACTATGTGGCGGCGCACGACAGCTGTCGAGTGCCATTTTCAGCACGTAATGTTGCTGAGAGAGAGAGCTGAGCGGTGGGACGAGCGTAGTAACCTTATGACCGCTCCCCACGACCACCGTGGACGTACTGAACTGTATTCCACCCTTCTCCCCCCTTTCTCACTCGCTACACAGGGAATTATGTACGGAAATTACCTTATTTTAGGGTTTTTGCACTCGTGTTGCACAATCGTTGCAAGAGAACCAGTGGTCGTACAAGGATGGTTCGGGTGTCATTGGAAAGCTCTGTTTAAGCCCTTTCAGGGATAGATACTTGTTTTACACTCTGGGTCTTATTTAGGCATGAAAATGAGCACGGAAACAACCCTATTTAGGGTAAAAAAAAAACGCTGGGCGGTACGGTCAAATATACCGCCTAGCCCGCTCGTAAAGGGTTAAAGGAGCAGAGGACTGCAGCTCACCGCTCGACTGCCAAAGAGAAACTGAGGAGTCGGTCTCTCTTTACATACCGTGAGGGTGGAAGTTGACTGAAAGCAGTGTTGTCAAGGTTTTAATTCACCGTTTCACTATGAAAACTTACGATAGCCCAATTTATACCTAATTCAAGTATTCAGTTTTAATTAAACTATAGTATTTTAGAGACTAGTAACGTGACTTTGGATCGAAGTCGAAATGAGTCAATACCTGAATAGCAGGAATCCAAATAGGTGGTAACGAGAGCTCTAGAGTTCCAATGTACAACCTATGGTGGGTCGACGAAATATTCAATCTGTGTCTTGAACTCATTTCGGCCCGAACAGAGAAATAGTTACTAGGTTAGTAGTAAGTTTTGTTAAATAAAGTATACGAACTGCTAAATGACTGTCGAATTATTCCCCACCTTAGTAGTATATTTGGAATAAGAAAATAAGTGCTACATATTATATATATATATATATATATATATATATATATATATATATATAAATATATATTGTAGTATTCAATTATGAAAACTCCTTCTAGTCTACTTTGATCAAAAACAGCCCTAAAAAATTATGCAGGTGGTGTATATTTAATTCAGTGTAAAGGATGTAATGACATATACATAGGACAAACTGAAAAAAGATTAGGGGTGAGAGTTAAACAACACAAACAATCAGTAAGGTCAGCTCAAAAATCTAATGGTATTTTTAAATATAAACAAAGACAAAACCATCATGTATATTGTGATGAGGCATAAGATGATCTACTGGTCAAGCTACTATTATGAAAGACTATTTGCCGAGTCCGCCTTGATCAGAGAATGTAGAAACACTATGAACCTAAATGATGGTCTTTACAAAATAGATAACATCCTGCTTAATCTCCTCCATGAAAATTATAAAATAAAAAGAGCTAGAAATAGATGTCCAGACCGTCAGATCATAGATTGAAACAGCTTGTAGTTTTACATCTGACCCTTTCTGTGAGGTCTATCCTCATAGTATTAGATAGTTAGGTATCTTATTAATACTATACACATGAGGTATGATCACTATGTATTTTCTTTGTTTTTTTTGTTTTTTTTTATAATAATTATTGTATATAATTATGTATGTTTATGTATGTATACAGTATATAGGTGTGTGTATGTATGTGTGTGTTTATGTATAATTTATATACTGTTTAGTTGTTGGGGGGATATGCCAGGTGTGGGCCCATTGTTGCGGGCCCAATATGTCCTACACACCGCATTAGTCACTTACTAGATCTTGTATTGCAACCATTTCTAAAACACATTCCAGCATATCTTAAAAATCATCTTGAATTCTTAAACTCTTTACCTTCACAACTGGAAACCACAACCCTAACTATGATGATTACTTTAAAGAAGTAAAATTCACTGTAGACTTGTTACAAAAATCACCAGAAACTAATAACATATACACAGATGTAAATCTAATTAAAGCTAAACGGCAACCAAGAAACCTTAAAAAACTATTAACTACCTCCATTAGCAGTGTTCCAAATTTGTTTGTTAAGGGCTTCATATATGCTATTGTTCACCACAAGAACCAGCTTATGTTTGTTTTCTGATATATATATATATATATATATTTTTTTTCCCCCTCAGCTAGCTCTCTTCAACTGGAAGCAGTGTTCGTTACTACCACATCGTTCTATCATTGGTTATTGCCTACTCCATCCCTATTTATCTGTGGTATTAGTCTAGATTTCTGTTAAATGCATCTATTGTGATACTATCTCAATTATACTGTGAGTGAAGAAATGTTTTGTTGTATCAGGGTTTGCCTTCTTACCTATTGATTTTAACTTGTTTCCTCTTGTAGAACTCTCTTTGGCTATCTTAATATAGTTTATCAGGGTTAATGTTACTGTATCCTTTTAAAATCTTAAAACACTCTATCAGGTGTCCTCTTATCCTCCGTTTCTTAAGCGAAAATAGATCGATTTCTCTTAATCTCTCATTATATGGTTTATTTCATAGAGAAGGGATCAATTTAGATGCTCTTCGCTGCACAGATTCCAGCTTTACAGTGTCCTTTCTGAGGTAGGGAGACCAGAACTGCACAGCGTATTCTAGATGCGGTCTCACTGTACTTTTATATAATGGCATAACTATGTCTCTGCTGTGATAATGAAAATTTCTTCTGATGAAGCCTAATGCTCTGTTTGCTTTATTAGCTGCTGCCGTACATTGGTTTGAAGATTTTAGGTTTTCATTTTTAAACACTCCTAGGTCTTTTACCTGTGCTACAGTATAAACTTTCTCCCCGTTCATGGAATATTCATAATTGTTGTTTTTGGAGCCTATTTGCAATATCTGGCATTTATTTACATTAAAGGGCGTTTGCCAATTATCCGACCATTCTGTGATCGTATTTAGATATGTTTGTAGACTGATTCTATCGCTTTCCGAAATTATTGCATTTATTTTCTTGGTGTCATCTGCGAATTTAGAAACTATATTATTGATACCATTGTCAATGTCATTGATGTATATTATGAACAAAATCAGTCCCAACACTGAACCCTGAGGGACTCCACTAGTCACTGGAGTCCATGATGATTCGACACCATTAATGACTACTCTCTGCTTTCTTTCACTTAGCCAGTTTTTAATCCATTCGTAGGTTTTGCCCTATATTCCTAATCCCTGGACTTTCTGAAGCAATTTTGAATGTGGGATCTTGTCGAAGGCTTTCTGAAAGTCCAAGTACACTATGTCGAGACTTTTGGTTAAGTCATTTATATTGAAAAGTCTATCATACAAATCTATTAAGTTCGTTAGGCATGATCTCTTTGCCCTGAATCCGTGTTGACTATTGGTGATAAGATTGTTGCTTTCGGTGAAAAATACTATTTCATCCCTAATGATTGATTCCATATTTTTTCCATTTACGGAAGTTAAGCTAATAGGCCTATAATTATTAGGTAATTTTGTGTCACCTTTTTTATAAATTGGTGTTATATTCCCTGTCTTCCAGTCGGTCGGTAAATATCCATGTTGGAGTGATATATTAAATATTATAGTCAGTGCTTCTGCGACTTCGTTTTTGACAAATTTTATAATTTTAGGGACGAACAGGTCTGGGCCAGCGGATTTGTTTACTTTCAGGGAATCAATCTTTCTCACGACATCTGATTTAGTCATTTTGAAATCTCTATGCACAACTTTGCTTGTTTGATTGTTACCTTGTGACATGCCCAGGTTGCTATCAGTACCCTTAATTAGCGGCGAGCAACATAAGTCGAGTTAAATAAAGCTGGACTATGTGGCGGCGCTCGACATAGGTCGTGTGGCAATTTCAGCACGTAATGTTGCTGAGAGAGAGAGACAAGTGGTGGCAGGAGAGTAGCGAGCGTATGACTGCTCCAGACCACCGCGGCGAACCTACGGACACGAATCCCACCTCCTCCCTCCCTCTCTCACTCGCCATATACGGAATTGTATGGGGAAAGTGCCTAATTACATGCTTTTTGCACTCGCGTTGCACGGTTAATGCAAGAAAACTAGCCATCATAAAAGGATCGTTATGGTGTCATTCGAAAGCTCTGTTTATGCCCTTTCAGGGATAGATACTTGTTTTACGTTCTGGGTCTTATTTAGGCATGAAAATGATCACGTAAACAGCCCTATTTTGGCTAAAAACACCCCGCTGGGCGGTACATATAAATAAACCGCATAGGCCGCTCGTAAGGTGTTAAAAACAGAGCTGAAATGTTCGTTAAGAGTAGATGCTATATCTATGCTATCAGATTCAAGGTCACATTGTTTATTAAGTATCGGTACAATACCGCTATTAATTTGTTTGTTACTGTGTATATACCTGTAGATTTTTTTTAAATTATTCTTACTATCCTTAGCTAAGTCGATTTCGTAATTTATCTTTGCCACTTTTATAAACAATTTAACTTTTCTTCTGGCAGCCGAGTACTGGTCGTGTATGGTATTATTATCTGAAACCCTCTTTAGCTTGTGTAACCTTTCTTTCTCTAATTGCTCTACTGATATCATTATTATACCATAGTGTTACGCTGGCCAGCTTGCCAGAATGTGCTCGTACTCGCTAGCGCTCGCCAGGGCAGTGAAATGGGCTATAATAATCGTAAAATGATGTTCTTTCTTTCTTAGTATTCATGATGTCACAGACAGATCAGTGGTGGTCTTTATTCTTGTCTGTGACACTTGGAAGTATTTTATATCAGTGATAGAGTATAAGATATGTAATGTGAATTGCAGGGAGAGAGAGAACGAAGGAGGCAGCGAGGTGGTATTATGTGTGTGTGTATGTACGTGTGCCTTCCTCGCTCGGGCGGAGTTTCCCACGCTCGTGATTGGCCGGCGGGCCTGGCGCGTCATATGACGCTTGCTCTTCATAACGTAGTGGTCTGTGATTGGGTGCTGCTGTCTTAGTGTTGGTGCTGGGGGGCTCCTACCCGCGTGTCTCTTTAGAGCTTGGTCCTAGACGTCCCTTGCAATCTGTCCCCAATCTAACCCCCTGTACTACTGTTTCTCTCTCTGAACTTCTTCTTTTCCAATACTTCATATCTTTATTCAATTACTTCTCCCTTCTGGTTCTGCATACGACTTCCATAGTCGGCCAGTCGTATTACCAGCACCAGTTCTCACATGTATATTTTGCACTAGCTTTAGGGATTATTAGTCATAGTCACATGGAGTCATATTATCATTGGGTGCTTCTAATTATTGAGTTGTTCTTTGTTACTATTTAATGCTAGACAGTGGAGGGTATCTTTGGTCGTTGTCTGAGTTATGTATATGGCAAGTCAGAGCCTGTACGACTTCGACGGAGTTAGGTAGCCTGTAACTCTTGTGCATATATTTCCTTTGCGAGTGTAGCAGTAAACAAGCGAGGGGCTTTTGCCTACTCTTACTTGTATGCTTGCTACCTCATTGTGTTGACCTTTGTGGAGCACCACGGCAAGACCAGATACTTGAGATCTGGACTTACCAAGAGAGCCTCCTAGTCACTTAACGTAACATAAGGGTAATCTGTTCAAGGGGAGACAGTAGGCTACGAGTATGCTTGCGCTCTGCCTAGCCTCCTTGTACCTTTTATGCCACTGCTAGACTTTATTAGTAAGAAAGACAGCATTGTGTTTATTAACTTTAACTGCGTATGCTTTAGGAATTATTCACGTATTATTTTAGCCTAGGTTGATGCATGGTGCACAACCCAGTATGGCTGTTACCTTGGCTAAGGAAGTACTGTTTTGAGTGGCTATTATTAGTGCTGTCACAGAGTTGTTGCACTCCCTTGTTTTATATATATGTATCCTACTTGTTGGTGTATTTAAGATACACGCTTTGGTGTCCTGCCCCTGCATTATTTCTGTTCTATATTCGACGAGCATCTTAGAGCATCCGACGTTTTCAGAAGATTCCATATCTGTTTGCTGTAGGACTAGACTTCCAGTGTTTTCATAGAGCATTGAAGAGTTTAGTGTTGAGTACAGACTCACACTAAAGTTAACGTAAGCATATATTTCTTTATTAAATCTTGTTATAGTTTATTTAAGCATTGTTATTACTTGAGAGCATTTTATTAACGTAAAGTACTCCTGTTGTGAGTAGGCTTTGCCGTCACCGGAAAGCCTTTGTAGAAGTGCACTAAAACTCAGTTAATTGATACCCCGTTATCCAGTAGATTAACTCTGGAGGGTTTTAAGTGTTTTGTTCACCGGCGTATGTTACGTCCTGGGATATATAAACACTGGGCTCTTTCTATTGGACTAGGTATGCAGTAACAAGCAACAACGGAAAACGCTAGATCCAACCCTTATCTATAAACCCAGGCAACAAACCACCCTAAACCGTCAAGAGTCCTGCCTGGACAACGAGGTATCCTATGACTCGGTTACAGGGTGCACGCACTATAGACTGCTGATAGTCAAGCAGGCTATATAAAAGATCACACAATTAAGTTGACTTAATGCTTCAAGGAAAAGGTAGATAACGGAATAAAATTGCAGAAATTTTATAATAACAAACTAGAAAAAAGTACATTTAACGTTACGTTAATTAATACAACTAATTACCCCTGCGTGAAAGAAGGTGAAAGCAAACAGTCCTCAAAACATCGTACAGGTAGACAAGATGCGGGTCTCTAAACTGCATGCGGCTACTGTAGGATCTGATGCTTAGCAAAGAAAGTACGTTACGGATTTAGAGAACTCTTAACTCATAAGCAGGAATAAATACTAGTGATAGGACATACAGTGTATAATGGCATAGGTATAATTAAATAAAGGCAGCAACTCACAACATAACCACATACAGGTGTGCTTCTCACTCTTAGTCAGGCAAGCCTACTCGGACAGAGTCTCTAAGCCACACCCTGACTCACAATGCTCACAAAAACGGTAAACTGTGGCACAATAACAAGCATACAGAGATCATAAACCCCTAGCTGTTAATCTGCCAGGTGGCAGAGGTCTAGCCGGAAGGATATAGGCTTCGGATACCCGGGCTGAGCCACCTGCTCTAGCCTAGGGACGTTCCCAGGTCTGTGCGCCAAATTACTCTAATTGAAAGGGTGCTCTCTTGAGAGACTCAGATCGCAAGTATCTGACTCTCTCCTGGCGACCCTAAAACAAAAGCAAGACGTGCTAGCGCAGTGCTGAGTGGACTAGGCAATGGCCCTCACACAACACAACGCTAGACACACAGGGACACAGACAAGAAAATGCCCCCAGACTCCCACGGGTATCCTAGTAAAGTCGTGCGGGTCCACGGGACTCGCACCAGCAGACTTTACTTAAAGGATCGCAAAAAGCCTCCCCTCCGGTCTAGCTCCAGCTAACCTGACACAAGTACACACTAGCAAGCATGAAACCACCAAATATGAGACAACGAAAAAGCTTCCTAGGTCTCATTAACAATTACATCCCTGCATAAGGCCCAAAATCCTATCTAGTTATCTGAGAGCTCGTCGTTAATACAATAATAGATATAAGGTCTATCAAGGGGATGGGATAATTAAATAGATTGGTGAAGTAGTGGAAAGAAGGTATACAAAGTAAGAGAGAACGTTTCTAATTGGGGTTGAGAGGGATAGATATCAAGGGGGTCCGAAGGGTACGGCAATGAGGTGAGCTCTGAGTCTTGAATCTGTCTGGACCCCACCCTAGGCATGCAGAATACATCCCAGGCTTGGCAACACTCAACACAGTTGCCTGGTCAAAATCCTCTACCCTGTGCATGAGTCGAAACTAAGCCTAACGTTGCAATCAAATGCATGTGGCAACGCTTCAGGCTCGTCCCAAGCTGGTCTCTCCGCGCGAAGCAACGTCCCAAGCCGGTCTCTCTCTCCCACTCGTCTCTTCCCGCTCTCACTAGACTTACATCTTATATATTATAATGAAACAATCAACTATCGAGAATAAAATATACTAAGATGCGTTGGTTAAGAATAAGGGCAACTTCAAGCTGTGAAACAACACAAGAATATCCCAGACATTAGTTACACTGTCGTAGGATATATACTAAGGGAAAGCCTGCCGGCCGGCTACCACCAGGCAGCCGACGCGCGCACATGCTCGCACTTGGTTACTATGCAGAAGCGTCACACCTCCCCTAATATATAAGACCCTTGACTAAGTTCTTCATATCTAACAGAAAGCTTCTCATAGTACCACACACTGTTGCGACACAAGGCACTATATATAAAAACAAAATAAAGACTGTTGCGCTCCACCGAGCAAGTTCAACTAACTCAGCGACAATAAGCGAAAACATTCAACTTAGATACTGCTACAACATCTTATACAAAATTCTACACGTTATAAAAAATAAAGAGTTTTTATAAGGTTTTTGCTTTTTTTTATTTATTTTTTCGGCTGAACTACAGTGACAGCCTATTTTCCTCCACACTCAACCCTCAATACTGTGGCAGTCTAACCAACATCATCCACCCTTGATAAACAATCCGCTATCACGTTATCAGAACCGGCAATATGGCGTATGTCCAGATTATACTCCTGAAGCATGAGTGACCACCTGGTCAGCCTCATATTCCAGTTATGAAACTGATTCAAGAATTTCAGAGGGTGATGATCAGTATAAACCACTACGACTGGTCCGAAAGCAGTAACATATACATCGAAGTGCCTGAACGCCAGCACTATCGCCAGGAGTTCTTTTTCAATTACAGAGTAATTCCTTTGTGCACTATTGAATTTTTTACTGTAAAAAGTCACTGGATGTTCGATACCTTCATCATCTGTCTGTAACAAGACAGCCCCAGCCCCTACGCCACTGGCATCAGTCGCCAGCTGAAAAGGTCTGCTGAAGTCCGGGGCCCTGATTATGGGGTGGGTACATAACAGGTGTTTTACCAAGGAAAACGCCTCTGCACACTCAGGAACCCACCGGAACTTCTTGTCCTTAGATAATAAGTCAGTTAAAGGTGCAAGTACAGTCGAATAGCCTTTGATGAAGCGGTGATAATAGCATATCATACCTAGAAACCGCATGCTTTGTTTCTTAGTCGTAGGCTGGGGAAACTGATCGATGGCTTTGATCTTTGTCTGTGGAGGGCACACCTGACCCATCCCCACCTCAAACCCCAAGTACAAAACTGTGGCTTTGACAAAATCGCACTTACCCAGGTTTACCACCAAACCTGCTTCATTCAGTTTATTAAAAAGCTGTCCGATGTGAGCACAGTGACTGTTAAAATCATCGTCGTATATTATGACATCATCTAGGTACACCGTACAGTTGTTGTTGTTGTTGTTGTTGTTCCCCAAGCTGCCTGGCCGAACAGCCCCAAGGCCCCGAGCAAGGCCAAGGCCACAACCGAGCGCCCCCACAGAACCCTCCCCGTTGACCACAATAAAGCCTGGGTGACCGAAGCCACTCCATGGCGGGGAGCTGAGGAGGGTGCGGAAATGCCCGGGAAACCAAAGCCCCACCCAGGGCCCTGTGTCCCTCAGCAATTATGAAGAGAAAGTTGAGGGGCAAGGGAAAAATGTGACGCTTTGGCTTCCAATCTTGGTAGATTGGGAGGTCAATCCATGTTAGAGACGCCGTCACTTGAGATCTAGAAAATATATAAGTAAAAGGAACAGTCAGAGTAAGCTATGGATATGGCAGAGATTGCTCAGTTCTCACTCTGATAGACCAGCCCATCACCACATGACTAGAACCCAATCCTCTCAGCATCAGCTAGGAAAGGCCCTAGAAAGCCGCCTTTGGCGGGGGGATAGCTCCCCTATTTCAACCCTTTTCGGGGTTGGGCACCCGCCCAGTTGGGAATGTCAGCTACAATGTCGTTCATTAATTTCTGAAACGTTGCAGGGGCATTTTTCAGCCCGTATAGCATAACATGGCAACGATATGTGGCACCGTCCACCACAAACCCACACACCTCTCGCGCTCGCTCAGACAAGGGCACTTGCCAATATCCCTTAACAAGGTCTATCTTAGTGAGGAACTTGGCTTTTCCTATCTTATCCACACTGTCGTCCACGCGAGGGAGAGGGTAGGCATTTGTGGGGGTTAAACCATTCAACCTGCGGAAATCTATACAAAACCGCACCTTGCCATCTGGTTTGGGCTGCAGTGTGACTTGGGAAGTCCACCTTACTGCACCCTCAGAAATCAGCCCACGTTTCAGCATATAATCCAGCTCTTCCAGCGGGTGGTCCCCAACATCGACATCGTGCACCGCTTGAGTAGTGAGGCCAGGATGCTCCGCGAAAACAGCTGGGTTTGAATCAAACAAGTGCTGCACAGCTACACGTTGTTGCTCAGGCAGGTGCAATATCAACTCGTCAGCCACTTGTCTAGAATTCCCCGCCCACTGATCCGCGGAAACATGAAAATCCCAATTATCCTCCCCCGCAGCTTGACTGTCCCTTCCTCCTTCTCCACCACGATCACTGCAGATCAACACCGGGACAGTGAGAGGCTCGGAGGGGCGCCTCACATACTCTTTCATCAGATTTACATGGCAAAGTTGGTTCTTTTTCTTACGATCAGGAGTAGCTACTAAATAGTCTAGATCAGAAACCTTCCTTACAACCCGATACGGACCAGAATACTTGGCAGACAAGGGGTGTCCCACCAGAGGCAGTAGTATCAGTACTTCCTGATCTACTTCAAACTCCCTCAGCTTCACCTTCTGGTCGTATCTGTCCTTCATCTGAGCTTGTGAACTCTTAAGGTTCCGACCTGCTACCTCCAGGCTCTTTAGCATTCTCTCACGGCTTTCAACAACATACTTTAGAAGCGAGCATGGCTTTGTGACTCCCTCCCAGATCTCCTTGACTATGTGGAGGGGCTCCCTGACCCTGTGTCCAAAAACCAACTCATTCGGGCTAAATCCCAAGCTCTCCCCAGGTACTTCTCTCGCAGCAAATAAAACGTATGGGAGACCTAGATCCCAGTCCTTCCCATTTTCCATGCAATAACACCGCAACATACTCTTGAGAGTCGAGTGCCACCTTTCCAAAACTCCCTGACTCTCGGGATGGTAGGCAGATGACACCACAGACACTATCCCATGTTGCTGCATGGTCTGCTTAAACAGAGCAGAAGTAAAATTGGATCCCTGATCAGACTGGATCTCCTGAGGGTAGCCATAACGAGAGGAATAGACAAGTAGGTTTTTGACAACAGTCTTAGCCATCCCGTTGCGCATGGGGTAAGCATCTGAATACCGTGTTGCTACATCCATTACAGTTAGTAAAAATGTATTGCCGGCACTAGTGGGGGGCAATGGGCCAACCATATCGATAACTACTTTGCTGAAGGGCGGCCCAATGACAGGGATGGGTTGTAACGGGGCTCTCGGGATGACCTGAGTGGGTTTCCCAACAACTTAACAAGTGTGACACTGTGACACCCATGACACGACATTCGCCTTTAACCCAGGCCACCAGAAAAGCTTGCTCAGAGCTGCCTCCGTCTTACGTGCCCCCAGGTGCCCTGCCAAAGGCACATCATGAGCTAATCTCGATAAGCTCTCACGGCACACCCTCAGTACTACTAACTGGTCCACTAATCCTGACCCGCCATCCCACTTTTTCTTGGGATCCTGATGTCTCCGATACAAGATCCCCTCGGACAAGAAAAAATCACCAGGCTGCGCATCCCCATCGCTCTCCAGTTTGACAGCACCATTACCACATGCCCTGACTTCAGGATCTTCCAGCTGCCAGGAACATATATCAGCAGGTGCGAGACTATCCAGGTTCATCTTAAATAATTTATTTCCACCTCCAATGTCCCGCTGAGCCATCCTTTCCTCACGCTGCGCATAACGATGCTGTTGCAGAGTCTCTTCCTGCCCTGCACCTGCACTAGCGGTGACAGGCCCCGGGGCCTCTCCAGACTCTAACATAGGTGCCAATAATGAGTCACCAAGAAACACTGCCGGCTCAAAACTCTCCAATTGACCAACACTTCCCGTTTTCTTGTGACCTATCCTCCGCGGTTTGATAGACTGAGGTGGTGGCTGCAAGGCTCCGGATGTCTGAGAACGCGTCACAACACACACCATGGTTTGTACGCTACACTTCTCAACCCACTCCTCCCTACTAACGTCGGCTGCCTTCTCGGCAACGACCAAGGGTGAAACCTGAGAAGCAGGCACCGCAAAGTCGTTGCCGAGGAGGAGGTCGACGCCCCCAACAGGCAAGTTCTCTACAATTCCTACATCCAGCTCCTTCGCCACACCACCCACCTCCAGCTCCATCCGCACCAGCGGGTAGGACTTCGTAGCATTGATCCCCTGAACTACCACCACCCGAGCAGCGTTAATCGGTCTACCAGTAAAGTTCTTTAACAAGGTCTGAGAAGCCCCCGTATCACACAATAGCTTAACTCCTCGCCTTTCGCCAGCCCACCTCACAAAACCATGCCCTCTATGACCCCCAAAGACGTCGCGGACAGGGTTCGAGCCTTCCGGACTCTTGAACACAGGCTGTGTCCCACCCTCTGACGAACTACCCTTGGCAAACTCAGAAGATATAGGCGACACCCCTATGCTGCGGGCCAATGACACAACCTTGTTTGGTGGCCTGTTCGGACAAGCATTTGCAAAGTGACCCTCCTTGTGACATGCGAAGCACTCTTTACTCTTTGGTTTCCCTTGGGAGTGGGAGGTACCATTAGACTTCTTATACGGGATGGTATTTGGTTTATGTTAAGTTTTATTGTCAGTGCTAGATGGTTTTGTGTATTTATGTGTATCAAAATTCTTGGGAGGGGGAGGGGTACGATCCTTTGCACCCGACTCACTCCTAGCTGCTGCTCCGCACCCTCGAATTAATGACAGTCGGAGGTCAGCCATTTCTGCTGCCTCCTGGAGAGTTCTAGGATAGTTCTAGTTCTAGGTAAACTGTGGCACAATAACAAGCATACAGAGATCATAAACCCCTAGCTGTTAATCTGCCAGGTGGCAGAGGTCTAGCCGGAAGGATATAGGCTTCGGATACCCGGGCTGAGCCACCTGCTCTAGCCTAGGGACGTTCCCAGGTCTGTGCGCCAAATTACTCTAATTGAAAGGGTGCTCTCTTGAGAGACTCAGATCGCAAGTATCTGACTCTCTCCTGGCGACCCTAAAACAAAAGCAAGACGTGCTAGCACAGTGCTGAGTGGACTAGGCAATGGCCCTCACACAACACAACGCTAGACACACAGGGACACAGACAAGAAAATACCCCCGAGACTCCCACAGGTATCCTAGTAAAGTCGTGCGGGTCCACGGGACTCGCACCAGCAGACTTTACTTAAAGGATCGCAAAAAGCCTCCCCTCCGGTCTAGCCCCAGCTAACCTGACACAAGAACACACTAGCAAGCATGAAACCACCAAATATGAGACAACAAAAAAGCTTCCTAGGTCTCATTAACAATTACATCCCTGCATAAGGCCCAAAATCCTATCTAGTTATCTGAGAGCTCGTCGTTAATACAATAATAGATATAAGGTCTATCAAGGGGATGGGATAATTAAATAGATTGGTGAAGTAGTGGAAAGAAGGTATACAAAGTAAGAGAGAACGTTTCTAAGTGGGGTTGAGAGGGATGATATCAAGGGGGTCCGAAGGGTACGACAATGAGGTGAGCTCTGAGTCTTGAATCTGTCTGGACCCCACCCTAGGCATGCAGAATACATCCCAGGCTTGGCAACACTCAACACAGTTGCCAGGTCAAAATCCTCTACCCCGTGCGTGAGTCGAAACTAAGCCTAACGTTGCAATCAAATGCATGTGGCAACGCTTCAGGCTCGTCCCAAGCTGGTCTCTCCGCGCGAAGCAACGTCCCAAGCCGGTCTCTCTCTCCCGCTCGTCTCTTCCCGCTCTCACTAGACTTACATCTTATATATTATAATGAAACAATCAACTATCGAGAATAAAATATACTAAGATGCGTTGGTTAAGAATAAGGGCAGCTTCAAGCTGTGAAACAACATAAGAATATCCCAGACATTAGTTACACTGTCGTAGGATATATACTAAGGGAAAGCCTGCCGGCCGGCTACCACCAGCCGGTTTCTAAACGGCTGGGCAGCCGACGCGCGCGCATGCCCGCACGTGGTTACTATGCAGAAGCGTCACACGTAATAGTTCGAGGGTTTGGAATTAGCGTACCGTTGTTGCAGATATAGCCTATCATCTAGTCCAATATTAAGTGCCTTTGTTTATTTCGTAGTGCCGGTCGTAACAATAGGGGTCTGTTAATATTTTTATTGTGACGTTTACGCAGGGTATGTGTTTATTCTGGGGACTCATGAAAATGTCTTTGAATTTAATCCACATTTCGTCAGTGCTGTTAAGGCCTTTAATTTGCATATGAATGTCTTTAAGTTCATTTTTTAAGCCGCTAATATATGCCTTGTTATAGTTGGGTATAAGTTTCTCGCTAATAATGCTGGAGTGTGCCATGTTCAATTGTAACCTGATGGTATTATGATCACAACCGGTTAATAGTTCCCCAGCTTCTAGGTTTGATATTAGGTTTTCGTGAGTTGTGATGACCAGATCTAGTATATTGTCACCCCTAGTTGGTGTCTGAACTAATTATTGTAGGAAATTACCGTTAATGAATTCTATCATTCTATCGGATGCTATGCCTGTTCCAGAGAGAGAGAGAGAGAGAGAGAGAGAGAGAGAGAGAGAGAAATAGAGAAAGCAAAAGCAAAACAGAGAGAGAGAGAGAGAGAGAGAAAGTAAGGGGACGGAAGGGTAAGGGGAGGAGGGTAGGAAGGGACAAGGCCGCCCAGAGAAATGTTATCTAATCTTGCCCAAGGTCTGAAAGGCTTGGATGTTGATGTGCACTGTTATTTTCACCAATTGTTATTGCACGCCATTCTGTATGCTGATTCCGTTTTTTTATGAAACTGTGCATCATCCTGTATATTACATGTCATATAGTACATGTGATTTTATTGTACTTATATGGTTCCATTGATTCATGCTTTTATATATACTTGTGATTAACCCCTTCTTTACCGCGACGTATTGTTTTACTTTATTCTGGCGCCTATTATACAATTGTAATATGTTTCAAAAGGGCCTCCAGCAATTAAGAGGCTTCGAACCATCTCACTTAACCTTTTTGACTACACAGATTCTTCTTAAACTGCACCAAATCGTCTAAATATACGTATAGAATATAATTATAAAGACGTCGCCGATACAGAAGGCGTTAATATGAAAATGCTTTGCAACTATTAATAATTATACTAGTTATCAAATTATAATGATAGGTTATACATTGCAATACATCACTACTGAACAGTACAGTATAAGGAGGAAAACCTGAAGTTATTTGAATCTATGATATCTATGATGTGTGTGAATTTGTATTTTGTATTTGTGTGTTCATTGTTTTTTGTGGTGTTTTCTGTTGACCCTATTCTTGCTCTGTCTTGAGTCGCCCCCCCCCCCCACCAAACAAAAACAAAACAAAAACACACACATACACAGAAAAAGGAAAAGTGGGGATTGGGCCTGAGTATATAGATAGATAGATAGATAGATATATGGTGTGTAACGAATAGCTAGCAAACCCTTCCTTGAATCCTGAGTCATGATAATGTGACCGGATGATCTTCATGTGATATTAGCAGGGTGATGTCTGTCGCTGGGAACATATTAAGGGGGTACCGGTACTACTCGCTTTTGCTGGACCCCCTTCTCCCTCATGTCTAGCATATTAGTTTTGAGGATTTAAGACGTTCGTTCTGTTAGTTTGGCGGATTTTAGACCTTTCGCGTCATTTAATATTAAAACCTTTCGTGCCCTTTAGGTGTCAATTTTCTCCTGGCGAGCGATAGCGAGCCTCTAATTTTAGAAGGATTCGGCCTTCGGCCGGGACATTTTTCTACCGAAAACTGTACAAATTTATCTTGAAAGGGAGTCTAGGTTTTTTTCTTGTAAGCTTGATGGAGGTCTAGCGAGGAAACTAAAATATATATTAATCAATAAATATATAGACCAAAAACCAGGCACTACCCCCTTAACCCCATCTGTACCGGCGACTTCTTTATATTTTATTATGGTCACTGCTAATCGATTATATTCAGATTAGGAAGGATCTCCAGCAAATGATAAGGCTTCGAACTATCTCAATCAACCCTTTTGGCTACCCCAAATTCTTCCCAAGCTGCATATATTCGTCTAAATATAGCTAAGACAAAATACAATAGCCGTCTCTGGTACAGAAAGGGTTAATATGACCTGTCAATAATAAGACACACCAGTTAATACCTCTTCTAAATAGCCCTCATAATAACCATACTGGAGAGGAGGGTATGGGTTACTGGTAGTCATTATAGTAGATATAGTTCCTTGCTTGATTGTAGACACTGGTAGATACTTATAGTAGATATTTCGCCGCTACCATTCCGTTACCATTATGATTATAATTTTGATACTTATAGGTAATGGGAAATTACATTATTGTTATAAGCAGCCCCATATATCCTACATAAATAAACGAGAGACGAGGAGGGTGTTGCAAAACCATCACAAAGCACACTGGAAGCAGCGGAGGAGGAGTGGAGCAGGTGTGTGTGTGTTTACCTCCCTCCCGCCTTTGTTTAATTGACTATATTATTTACAAAAACGTTGTCTAGACCTAATTTCTGGTCCTAATTTTTCAAAGGTGCCTTGTTCTTCAATCCTATGCATATATGGCATAAATGTATTGCTTTATGTGGGAGGTATATGGGAGATATTAATCAAATCCTTCAATCTTCCACCCTCTGTCTCGATTGCCTAAGCGCACCAACTTTGCAACTACTGACCACAACCAAGCCATTATCACATTGTATTTTTAATCAAATGTACTCGTGGTGGATGAGGGTATGTATTTACAGAACGTTGATGTACTTTTCGTCCCGTTTTGCAAGTCATATTTTGGGCAGGATTGCCGCACCAGGGATAGGTCCATTTTAACCACTTCATTCACTTATTATGTTCCTTCCAACAACCAACTATACTCCTAAAATCGATTTATGAAATTTTACAAACACATGTGGCAGTCCGTGGATTCGAACCCAGGATGCTCACACCGAAAATCAACACCTTATACATCGCACCACGAAGACAGTTAAAGAATGGTGGACACTGCCTACGATTTATTATGCAACTTCGAATCTTGCATATCAATCTAAGCATGTACACACATCCCAACTGCATCTCACGTAGGCTATGCATATGTGAATGGAAAGAGCAATTAATGGGGCCTTAACCACTAGGGACGTCCTCTCGATAAATCACTCCTGAGCCAATATCAATTATTATGTTCCTTCCAACAACCAACTAGGCTATACTCCTAAAATTGATTTATGAAATTTTACAAACACATGTGGCAGTCCGTGGATTCGAACCCAGGATGCTCACACCGAAAATCAACACCTTATACATCGCACCACGAAGACAGTTAAAGAATGGTGGACACTGCCTACGATTTATTATGCAACTTCGAATCTTGCATATCAATCTAAGCATGTACACACATCCCAACTGCAACTCACGTAGGCTATGCATATGTGTATGGAAAGAGCAATTAATGGGGCCTTAACCACTAGGTAAGTCCTCTTGATAAATCACTCCTGAAGCAATATCCATTATAATGTTCCTTCCAACAACCAACTATACTCCTAAAATCGATTTATGACATTTTACAAACACATGTGGCAGTCCGTGGATTCGAACCCAGGATGCTCACACCGAAAATCTGTCAGGATAATAAAATACAATAAAATAAATCGTTTACTTCACTAACTTTTGATTAACACACACGCTCTTAGATGTACTGTACATTATATTTACTTTTCTACAGTCGCACATTTGACCAACCGTTATTGTTTTTCACTTTCACGACCTAACTATAATATTTGTCAATTTCACTGTTGCTAATGTTTCACAGCATTGCAATACTATAAGATCAGCTTAACTGGTGTTAGTGATAATTATATTATTGTTCAATACTTTTACTGGAGATGGTGATTAAATGAGTGGAAATAGTCGTAGTGATGTTAATGAACATTGTAAGTTAAATTATTATGTTCAAGAAACTGTTCAATCATACTATATATCCTGTTTATTATTCCTAGGGGGAAGAGGAGAAACGGATATAAATTAAATAATTAAACCTGGAAAGATGAAATGGCCTAGGCTATAAAAATGATACCGGTCGGCGTTTGACTTACTTGTAAACATGTATGTGTAGGTTATCTGTGGTAGTCCCAGTAATATCTATGAAGTACTTCTAGTATTAAAGGAACTTAGCTGTGATGCAAAGAGTGTCGATTAGGTGATGGACATGTCGGGAGTCAAAGATCAGGGAAGTTTTGTTGTTATGTGGCAGCAGCTGGCGGTCTGTCTTGGCGGGGTGAAGTCTGTGTGAAGTGTGTCTGATATTCCCTTTTATCGTGACAATATAAAATATATTTAAGGGTTCTATATCGTCCCCCGTGATTAAATAATAAGGGAAAACAAACTAAGATATAATTGGTGCAACCACAGTAATATTTATCCACAAAGATAAATAAAGTAATGCATATAAACAAAAAGGAACCAGCTGTCGTGAACCTGGGAAATTCAAACTACGGTATATATACCAGCTAGGATTCAGGACATACTCCGCCACCAGTTATATACAAAGTATTTACAATTGTCCCGTCCCGATCATGGATCGCCACAACTGGGAGGAACCCAAAGCAGCCCGATGTGACGGCCTCTTTGAGGGGTATCACCTCGGTGTGCAGGTAGCAGGAAGGATATTATCAGAGCTTGGCTTGCTGTCGCCATCCACTACCTCTAAATCTATCTCTAGTGGGTATAGCTTAACCACCGGTCTGGTGGTCAAACCGGCTCCTGTTTTTACCTGAACTACCCTACATTCGTGGTCAGGACCACGAAGAAGTTTCATTATCCGACCTATACGCCCAAAAAGTCGGAGCCGTCATCATGTACTAGAACGACGTCCCCAACTTGTGGCGATGCTATCCCTCTTTTTACCATTAAGTGACGATGTTGCTCCCTGAGTGATATTAAATAATCAGTGCTCCACCTTTTCCACAGGTCATGTGAGAGTTTTGTTACATATTGGAATCGTTGTTACGCCACGTCGTGTCCTTGAGATCTTCATCCGTGACTTCTCGCCTTGGAAAGCTTCTGATCCGCCTCCCATGAACCAGTTGTGAAGGAGTGATGGGTAGAGGGTCTTCAAGATCACTGTAGGTGTAGCCAAGCGGGCGATCATTGACTGTGGCCTCGAGCTAGAGTACCTTTTAACCTTGCATCATCTATCAACTCCCGTAATGTACTGGCTCCGCTAACAAATATGGTGGCATTATCACTCATCATAATCTCAGGGTAACCCCTCCTGCTACTAAACCTACGGAACGCATGCAAAAATGATTCGCAGGAGAGGTTAGACACCGTCTCTACATGGACCGCTCTAGTAACTGCACAGGTGAATAAGACTACATATAATTTACTTACAGTACCCCCCTTCTCTTTTACTGGCAAGGTACCTGTGTAGTCAACCCCCGTTACCTGGAAAGGACTCACTTCCTGAACCCTAAACTCCGGCAATGGAGGGGCCTGTACAGCACGGTATGATGTACCTTGCAATCTCTTGCAGATGATACATCCCCTTAAGGCTTTCTTTACTACCTGTCTAATCTTGGGGATCCACCATCTTTGCCTTATGTAATTTACAACATAACTCTAACACCACTATGGTTACACACTTTGTGGCAGTAATTACTAAGGAGAGTGGCTATACGATGTTTATTAGGGATAAGGATAGGGTACTTGGCGCTATCATGTAAAGCTGACAAGTGTAGCCTATCTCTACAGCGTATCATGCCTCCCTCCATATAGAGGCCTAACTGCTTCACTATATTGCTTGGTGTGCCCTGTCCTTTTGACAAATAGTGGTGTTCCTCAGAGTAAGCTTCTCTCTGAGCTACCTTAATCATTGCTGACTCTGCTGCTCTTAATTCCGGCACCGTCAAGTATGCCGGTTTTGCCTGATAGTTCCCTTGTGTTTTCTCTCTAAGAGTCCTAATAAACCTAAGGACCCATGCCATTACATGCCATGACTTCATATACGAGCCATACCGGTCCCAATTCAATATGGCAGTAGGGGCAACCGGTACCAGCAATGACAGGGTTCCTTCTTGACTCGTGTTACAACCCACAGGTGTCCCCTCCTATTGAGTCCCCTATTGGGCCATGATCAGGCCATAGCATTTGGTGAGGTAGCCATGTGGGCCCTCCCCACCAAAGCGAAGAAGCAACTAAGGACACATATGAAATCCCTCTGGTGACTAGATCACTGGGGTTGTCCTCTGTGGACACTTAACGAAAATGAGTGCCGGGGACTAATGACTTTATTTCATCAACTCTATTTTTAACATATATAGGCAAAATCTTTTTACTAGACAACCAGCATAGGGTTATCTGGCTGTCCGACCAGAGGTATACATTCTCTATAATCAGCCCGTCCGCGTAGGCCTCGCATATATAACATGCGAGACGAGCTGCGAGAAGAACAGCAGTTAACTCCATCTTTGGTATGGTGAGGGACTTAATAGGCGCCACCTTAGCTTTGGCCATTACTAACCTACTCACCTCATCACCAACCGCATAGGCCGCTACACCATATGCTACTGAGCTAGCGTCACTAAATAGGTGCAGCGTAACCCTCTTAGAATTAGTGACCTGACGGGGAAACATGATACCTGTACTATCTATCATATTGTCATAAATACCCTGCCAGTTAGCTCTCATGTCATCTGGAATGGGTACATCCCACCCACACTCTAATCTCCACAAGTCCTGTACGAACCTCCGCGCCCGGATGGTTACTGGTAGCAACACTCCTAGAGGATCGAACACACTCGCGGTTAGACTTAGAGCCTTGCGTTTTGTAACCAATGCAGGGCTACTTCCGCTACTGTTGACAATAGTTGGGATCTTTTATAAATTTATGCTGCAAGCCTCTCATTCTGCCCAGGACTAACTTAAAGTTATCAGGTAATTTATCTATGTAATCTCTCCACGGCAGTTCCACTATATACTGTCCCTCTGCTTCGGAATACTGTACCATTTCAGAAAATCTATTTAAGACTGTCTCCCCACCCTTACCAGTCTCATTAGGACTTATACCAATATGGTCCAAGTCCCATAGAGCTGTCAGATCCTTTAATTCTGGAGATTTACTGCCAATATCTTCCTGTATCTCCACTAAAGGGTCTACTGCTAACTTAAGAACAGTGACTAACTCTACATGGGTCTCTTCTATATCTGACTGATAAGTGCCACTCAGTGCATAACCATAAATTGTGGGTAACACAACTAGCCTGAATGTACAAAGTGGTAATAAAAGTCCGCCCCAATCAGTAACCCTATCATATCTCCATCAGTGATACCTGGATCGGCTAATTTGTAACCCCAAGCCTTGATAGCATTTACCTCCATCTCTAATCCTCTCCCTGGTTTGTATACTGGTAACTCCTCCACCACAACGTCCCTCAATTTACACACCATTCTTCTGTGATGATAGGTTAACTCTACTATTTCATACTCAGTACTACCAAGTGAGCCAGTAAATCCCTGAAGCCTTAGCTGTTCCTTACTGACCCTAACGTAATCAAGCTGTGATAAAGCAGAGCGCAAGATTAAGGTACGTTGCGAACATTGGTCCAACAAAGCTCTTACTTTACTGGTATGACCGTTTCTGTTGGTCAAGGAAATCTGAATGGTAGGTAACAACACTGCATTATGGCCCGAAGCCACAGCCATGGTCACTGTTGGTTCAGGGGGTACTGGTTGTCCAGTTTGTTCAAGGCGTGGCGTCGGACACAAATAATTAAAATGTTTCTGTTGGCAGAATCGGCACGGCCTAATTTAAGGGTTAGTACACCCCTGGCTGCCATGTTCTGACGACAGGCACCCGACGCACAATTTCAACTCCCTTGCTTTATTGGCCTTGGCGGGACTGTTCTTGTATTTTGCACACTTTGCCCAAAAATGTCCTGTCTTTAAACACAACTTACATCCATACTTCTGCTTGGTATCGGGTTTCTGATACACCGCATATGCTGCTGTGGCGGTCGCCCCAAACTGTTCTAGTGAATTATGTCTACTTTCTAGATTGCACACTTCAGTCTTAAACACACGAACATATTCATCCACATCCAGCCAGTTGTCTTTTAATTCACGCTTAATCACCTCAGAGAGTGCACTAGGAAGTTTATTATGCAACAGTACTGCACACATTTCACTTACTGTTACATCCATAGAGCGTAATGATTCTAATGCACACTCAAATGACGCGGAAAAATCTTTCAGAGCACTGACCTCCTGGCTAGGATGCGGGAGATTACACAGTTCCGCTATGTGAGCTGCTTTGAAGCGATCCTTTTGACCATAACTGTTTTTTCAGTATAGTGACCGCTGGTTCATAACTTGCAGCGACCAAACTAAACCCACTAACAATTTGTAGAGCCTCACCACTAAGTTGTCCCTTAGATACGTTAGATACGTAAATTTCTGAATGTCAGTTAAGTCTGTTTGGGAGTGAACACTACAATCAAAGAGCTCCCAGAAACCCACCCACTGTGTTGGATCCCCGTCAAAAACTGGCAACTTCAGGGAAGGTAGCTTAATACCCTTCGTTTCCTACTTGCTGCGCTATCATGAGATCTACCAGTAGTGGTTGTCTGTAGAGCACTATCTAACTCAGCTAACTGACTGTTTACTTGATTAACATACTGCATATCTTTCACCATCTCCTCCTCTAACTGATCATCAGAATATAAGCTATACAACTCTACGTTATACGACTCGATATCAGCTAGGGCCTTTTCTAAAGTGATTTTCACACCCTTTACATCATGCAGTGTAGCAGCATGTTCAATAAATTCAGACAGATTAGAGGTAAGCTTAGTAATCCCTCCCTTCTTGGCGGCCCTGAACCGCCGCAATGACTTTATTTTCTCCTCCATTCTTAAAATTTTTACTGAAACTAAAGCTTAAGGAACAACAATACTAATCGTCTCTGTAGGCTAACCTATTCTAATCTATTCTAAGCCTAGGCTAACCTACTTACATTGATGACGACAGCAACCAAGCAAATTGAAGCATGCAGATCGCATGCCCTCTGTGAGTTACAAATGATCAAATAAAAGGAAATTTACCCTATGTCATATTACTCTACTTTACAATATTTACTTTACTATATTAAATTTTAACAAATTACAAAGTTAATGCCTGAAAAAGAAAGGAAAAGAAAGAGAAAGAAGGATCACGACTCCTCTGAAGGAGGAACAGCCGCAGCCATCGTCATAGTCTTTAGATCTAGCCTATTGCGTCGACTGCTCCTCCTCGGCCCTGTCCTTCTTCTCAAAGAAGGCATGCGCTCTGTTCAGTAGCCTATCTAATACCTTCCGGCTCCCTGGCACATCTAACCCAGGCTGAGGGCTGCCTGACAGTGTCCACCCTTGCCCCTGGTCTATAGCACTGCTTAACAAAAAAAAGCAGGGCACTGCACTGGACGGTCCAGCGGAAAATCCCAGACATATGCTCCCATCAACATTTCTCCACTGGATCGCCCAGCTCTACACTAAGGCAGACAAGTCAGGCCTCTAATACCCCCCAATTCTTATCAATCTATAACAGATGGCCCAGAATCCTGGTCACACGGCACCAATTATAATTATCCTGTTTATTATTCCTAGGGGGTAGAGGAGAAACGGATATAAATTAAATAATTAAACCTGGAAAGATGAATTGCCCTACCTGGAAAGATGAATTGCCCTAGGCTATAAAAATGATACCGGGTCGGCGTTTGACTTACTTGTAAACATGTATGTGTAGGTTATCTGTGGTAGTCCCAGTAATATCTATGAAGTACTTCTAGTATTAACCCGGGAACTGCGGGAAGACTCGTAAGAGATCCCCCGACAGACTGTGGGAAGACTCTTAAGAGTCAGAGAAAACAAAAATCAATTTTAAACATAAAAAAAAAAAAAAAAAAAAAAAAAAAAAAAAAATTGCCCTTGGACCATGCAAAATATCAGTCCTCTTTTTTCTTTTTTTTTTTTTTGTTTTTTTCTTTTTTTTAAGAGTCCCAGTTTTTTAGAGGCATTCTTAGCAATGCTTCTAACATAATGTGTCCAGCTCAAGTTAGTAGTTAATGTTACACCGAGAATGTCAATACTAGGGGAAGTGGGAATATTTACATCATTAAAAAATATATGGGAGTCAGTGAGATTCTGTCGGTTAGAAAATTGAATGTACTTGGTTTTCTGTGCATTAAAGGAAACTAGATTCTTTTGTCCCCATCCATTAATTCTAGAAAGGTCCTGGTTCAGAGAAATTGCAGTGTTTATTTTTGAATTTATAAGATCGGGTTGGGTGAAAGAATTGGTAAATGTGAAGGAACTGAGGAGTGTTGAGTCATCTGCGTAGGAATGTATTGGATTATGAGTGGTAGATATGAGATCATTGATATGAATGAGGAACAGAATTGGGGCCAAAACTGATCCCTGGGAACACCAGCATTTATTGAGTGAAATTGATAATAAAGGCCATCTACCATTCCACATATTTTTCTGTTATGAAGATAAGAAGAAATTAGTGGAACTAATGATGCAAGGCCGTAGTGTGACATCTTCGACAATAAGGATTGATGCCAGACTCTATCAAATGCCTTTGATATATCCAGTGCTATTGTATGTGTTTCACCATGTTGGTCTGTAGCTTGGTTGATTTGATGCGTAAGAAGGCAAAGCATGTCTGCAGTTGATCGACATCGTCTAAAACCATATTGCCTATCACTGATTAATTTATTATTCTCAAGATGCTTAATTATGTGATTATTTAATATAATTTCAAAGACTTTACCAAGAGTGGAAGTTATAGCTATTGGTCTGTAGTTTGATGGATCTGAAGAGGCACCTTTTTTAGGAACTGGATGGATGTTTGCTTCTTTCCAGGGTACTGGGAAGCATGAGGTATGAGTACACAGATGGACAAATTTTGCCAATACAGGAGCGAGCACCAAGGAGCAATTCTTAAGTACTATTGGCGAAATTTCATCTGGACCAGGAGCCTTATCTACCGAGAGATTCTGCAAAATAGTTTTGACATGTCTGGTGTGGATCTTAACCCGGTGAGACCCAGCGTCGCACGTGTTGCGTCGGCAGTCTTTGATCACCAACTCCCAGCGACGCATCACGTGCGTCCGACATATAAAAAACACTTACGTGGCTCGTAAGGTAGGAAATGGCGGGAGAATAGGAGGGGGAGGTACCGTAGTGTGTGTGGGAGCCGGGCCAGTAGGTGTGAGCGGGCCGAGACAGCCGCGCGGCTGGTGGTGGTGGGCTTAGTGGGGATAGTTTACACCCCTAGTTCACCGCCACTTTGAACCTTCATTACTCCGGTCTTATGGGAGCTAGAGGCTTGAGATTTATGTGAGATACTCCTTAGGATGTATGCCGTACAATGCCATACTCAGTTTTTACCCTAGTGCTTCCGGGCGGGTGGTCATGCGGGGGAGACAAACTATTGAAGCCCCCCCCCCCCCCGCCCCCCAAATGACCGAAATGATTTTTTTTTTTATTTTTGTCTTCATTTCTCACCATTCTCTTCCATTTTGGCTCAACAAATTTTTTTGAGGCTCCCCCCCCCAACCCCCCACCGCCCCCGCCCCCTCAAAAAAAAATGTCAGAGGTGATTTTTTTGTTTTTTTTCATTTCTCATCCTTGTCTTCCATTTTAGCAAACAACAAAAATAATTGAAAATGGCTTGGGACTGGGGTGAACAAAATATTATAACTAGCCGGGGCTCAACGGGTTAAGTGAGGGAATTTCAGGCGAATTAAAATTAAGTACAGGGACATCTTGATTTATTTCATCTAAGGTTGAGTTGGTGGAGAAAATATCCGCAAGAAATATCCGCTTTACCTCGTGGGTCACTTACAAGATTGCCAGTCGGAGATTTTAATGGTGGAATGGATGAAGCAGTAGTGAAGTTGGATTTAAATGAGTTAAGAGTAGACCAAAATATTTTTTTATCATTTGGATTATTTAGAAGTTTATTTGCCTGCTTGTGGAGAAAGTTTGATTTAGTTAGGTTTAATACAGTTTTGGCATGATTTCTGATGTTTCTAAAGTAATTACAGGCTTCATGTGTTTTTGATCTTGTGTATGCATTGTAGGCTATTGCTTTTTGTTCAGTTACTCTAGCACAATTATGGTCAAACCATTTAGGTGAATTAGATCTTTTACTGTACTTTTGATGAGGAATAAAAGTTTCCATTCCAATTTTTACAAAATCTTGTATGTGGCTCAAGGTGGAGTGTGCATCATTAGAAAAGAAAGAGGTCCAGGGAATATCAATAAAGAAACCTTGAAGACCCTCCCAGTCTGCCCTATCGTAATGCCATTTAGTCACCAAAACAGGTTCAGAGTGGGAAGGTGTGGTAGGTGATAGACAGGTGGCCTGTATCAGACAGTGATCAGAAGATCCAAGGCGGGAACCTCACTGTAACATCATAATTTTCTGAATTGGTTGTTAAAAATAAGTCCAGTAGGTGGCAATTATGATTAGGATTATCTGGTACATGGGTGGGTTGGTTGACTAGTTGAGTGAGATTAAATGAGTCTGCAAATAGCTCACATTCAAGACCAGCATCATCAGTCCTGGCTGAATGAGTGAGCCATTCAACATTATGGACATTAAAATCACCCAACACAGTGATTTCAGAAGAAGTATTTACCTCCCCTCCTTCCCCACTTTCCTCCCCTCCTTCAGTTATCACCTATTTTCCCTGTTATTCCTTTATTCTGAGGTATATTTTCGTGCTAACATTAGCGACTTGCAAACAGGGCATTGTCATCACTGTTAGCAAGCGAGTGCAAGAGAGAGAGAGAGAGTATCGATCGACAGTGTCTCAGTGGCCTTGGGGGAAATTGGCGGGAAAGGATGTTGCCTCACCCATACATTATGTAACTCGCGGCCTGTATCGCCGATTTTGACCATCCAAACGCTGTTTTCACTCGTTTTATTGTTGTAACAGGTTAATACCTTTATAATCAACCTATAATAGGCGCATATGGATAAGTATTAACTCCTTGCGACATATATTACACAATCGCGTCACATGAAACTTATAACCAAAAACTCATATGACGCGATCACGTCATATGGACTTATCTCCATTGCTCTCCAATAAGTTTATGACGCGATTTTGTGTCATATGAGCTCAGTAAGTCCGATAAGTTAGCTTACGATAAAACCGTTGGTGACAACCTCAGCCTCCTCCGATAATTCTAACGGCCGCAGTGTTGTGAGTGTAGTGCGAGGCAGTGGCAATGATCCTGGGGCTCCCGCCTCCTCGGACTTATTGGAACATAATATATCTGAAGGAAGCTGTCGTGAACCTGGGAAATTCAAACTACGGTATATATACCAGCTAGGATTCACGACACTATCAATCAGTACTAAAATCAAAGCTATATGTTGGTACAGGTTCTCCGCAAACGTATAGCAATCACGGTTGTGATGTCTCGGTAAAAGCAATAATACGTGGCCTTCCTGTAGACTGTAGTAATCAACATAATAATGGGTGTAGCCTGGGTAGCACTTACAGACACAAGGTTACAAGATGCACCCTCTTTACCCTGACCATACCAAAACAGTGTCTGTATGTATGTATGTTTGTGTGCATACGTGAGCGTTTGTGTATACGGACATGTGCACACTTACTGCATGTTCTTATGTTCCTATATATGTATGTATATGTATGTGCGCACGTACGTGTATATACGTATGTTCTGTATATGAGTAAGTAAATAAATGTGTATATGTACTGTATATCACTTACTCTCATGGTTATTTTATGATAATTTGTATTCTGCACATGCATCATTATTGTATTTATTTATTTTGTTTGTAAACTAAGCTTACCATCCTCATATCTGTACATCTCATGTTCATCCACTAAATTGTAAAATGTGTATTTTCAGCTCATGAGGCTGCCATTCTTTAATAAACCGTTTATTATTATTATTATTATTATTAACACCTTACGAGCGGCCTATGCGGTTTATTTATATGTACCGCCCAGCGGGGTGTTTTTAGCCAAAATAGGGCTGTTTACGTGATCATTTTCATGCCTAAATAAGACCCAGAACGTAAAACAAGTATCTATCCCTGAAAGGGCATGAACAGAGCTTTCGAATGACACCATAACGATCCTTGTATGATGGATAGTTTTCTTGCAATAACCGTGCAACGCGAGTGCAAAAAGCATGTAATTCGGTACTTTCCCCATATAATTGAGTATGTAGCGAGTGAGAGAGGGAGGAGGGAGCTGAGATTCGTGTCAGTAGGTTCGCCGCGGTGGTCTGGAGCAGTCATACGCTCGCTAGTCTCCTGCCACCACTTGTCTCTCTCTCTCAGCAACATTACGTGCTGAAATTGCCACTCGACCTATGTCGAGCGCCGCCAGTTAGTCCAGCTTTTTTTAACTCGACTTAAGTGGTGAGCCGCTAAAGAAGGGTTAAGATAGTAGGGTCATTTGCTTGGAATCCGTGACCATTTTGTTCCTACCTTTTTCTCTCGATGGATTTGACAACCTGAACCATTTTAAAGGAAAATTAGTTCCTATGCCTCTCTAACTCTGCTGGAGCCCAATATTCAAAATGGCCACCAACGCCATCTTGAAAAACATGATATGTAATATCTCAGGCATCAGATGATCTACAAGGACGAATGAGGTGTCCTTTTTCACTAATTCTAGCATTACAAATCCACTGGAATGGTTATTGTATTGTATTGTATTGTATATTGTATTGTTATTGTATTGTATTATACTAATTGTACATACTAATTTGCCACTTCACTGTCACTACATGATTCACTGTATGAGCCACTATCAGAATCACTGTCCTCACTTTCGCTGCTATCATCACTGTTGTTCTCTGCCTACGGATTTGTAGGTAGTGGTATGGATGGGGGAAGTGGGGGCTGGGTTGAACGGACAGGCAGACATAGGCCATTTACAAGATGCCATCCATGGCCGATTGGTGAGGGGTGACTTTGGAGCTGGTAATGCTTTTGCAAATATGCAAGATAGTTTGCACGCTCCAAGTGTGGACGGAGACTGTCCAAGTCGGGCACAAGTCGGATAGTGCTTTTTTTCTTCTGAGCTCTCCACTTCGCTGCCCTCGCATCTCCCAGGGTCTTGCTTTTGGTAACACCATAGACATATCGAATGACAAACCGCTCCAAATCACTGATGACCTGTTCTGTGACTAGGAGCTGTGTACCACATGCTGCTAGCAGGTCGTGTGCCTCTTTAGACTTCTCCAGATGATCTGCGATGAGCTTCTTGCTTGCTCCATAGAAGCCAGAGTTGTGGTCACACCCAGTGAGGACATGAAGTGGAATGATGGATGCAGCCATTGCCTCACTGCACAAACATCGGGCATCGATAAGCTGACGTTTGCGTTTCACACACAGGATTCCTGTTGTCTTCTGACCAACATATGCCGCTTGCACGTAGTTGTCTGTGTCCTCTGTGTCAAGAACGACAGCTGATGCGTAGCTGTCTGACCGGAGCACACTATATATGGTGAGCATTGCCGTATCTGCCTCTGCATGGGAGCATGTGAGCTCTGGCACAAGCTTGCCTGTGGTGAGATTCTTTGCAGTGCTGCCAACTACATGGTATATGATCTCGGTGCTAGTTGTTGCTGCTGTTCTCTGGAATTCCGTTTGAAGAAATGCTTGAAGGCGGATTTTGTTCTCAGGTTTACCCAGGAGAGCATGGAAAACTTTACTAGAAGGAAATTTATCTTCTGTCTTCATCAAGACATTGCTGATTGGCAGTTTTTTTTGGCGCAGTATTCTCTCACTGTCCTTGATCGTGTAATTCTGATCATAAGAATCATTGACGCAAATGATGCGCTCAGCATGCTTGTGTCTCGTTAGAACGAAGTGCACCAACTTCTCTGCATAATCTCCCCAGGTATACTTGGTACCGTCTCCCTTCTCTCTGTCTTTAATGGTAGGAGTTGTTAGGCGCCAGATGAGGCCCATATCAATAATAGACGTGTATACATCAGGCTCTGGAATGTTAGTTTTTGTTAGTTTAGTTTGTTTAGTTTGTTTAGTTTGTTAGTTAGTTTTTGTTGAAGCTTGCTTTTCTGTGCCTTACGGATGGTTCCATTGACGTTGAAGATGGAAAGGCACTTGGCTGTAACACGATGCTGCAGGACTTCTTGAAGTTTGAGGGCACCACTCGTTTCAACCAGTCCGAGAACAGAGGCCAAGGCATTACGCTCCATTTCCTCAGTCTTTCCCTTTAGGTTCTCACCATCTGCTTTCTTCAATTCCTGAGTTGAAAAGTTCAAACACTTGCTTCGGGGAACTTTGTCGTTGAGAGACTTGGTCTTGGAATACACTCTCTCATTCAAGAACTGCTTCAGTTTGCTTGTGCCATCCTCCTTTGCTGATTTCAAGTCGGCAGCGAGAGCGTCTGAGGCTGGGATTCCAGACTGTAGGGATCGAAGTGTCTTGGTTGTATGGTCAAATGGATCACACTTGAATTCATTGAGACATGCGCTTATATCCTGTACAGCTTGTTCATCCTTCTTCATTTTATTCGACGAGCAATCAGCATGCTTCCCTTTTCCTTGTTTCTTGCGATTAGCATGGCGATGGACCTTTGTTCTCACCCGATTGATGTTATTCACATTCCGAGTGCGGTGTGACTGGCTAGCACCGGTCAGTGTGTCGCTCATGAAGTCATCGTTGTCGACTATAGCGATAGCAGGCTTACCCTCAGCTAGTTCGAAGGGGCAATCAGATGAGCACTTGAGGTCATTGACCACCCAAAAATCTTGCAGCATAAGTACGTCATTGTAACTGATGCCCAGTCCATCTTTGTGCATTATGTCGACTATCTCCCTACTCTTGGTCAGTCCATGTAGCAAGACAGAGAGATTTATCTCAAATGCAGTGCGTTTTCCAGTGATGTAGCTTGTGAGGATAGATGCAATCGATCGGACAGATGGACTGTCATCAATTGCAGACTTATTTGGGTGTTTCAGCCATGTGAGCAGCTTCAGCAGGAGCTCACTGAGGTCTTCTTCTCTCTCCAACTCGTGTAAATATGGGAGCCAGGGAATAGTATTTGTCCTGATGACTTGCTCTTTGAGTCGTGCCGTAACATTCATCACCAACTGATCATTGCTGACACCCAATGAAGATATTGCCGCCTCGATGTATGTACCTGCTGCTGTTATATGCCGCTTACATATTTGCACCAGCACGCACGATGGTAGTGGATTTCCAACCCAAATGCTGTTTGACTATCTGGGATGGATGCAATCAGAGTGTCAAATCTCAATCTCATGACCTCATCTTCCAGACGGACAGTATGCAACTTGAATTTAGTCCAGGCATCTACTGTTGATAGGAGTAAAATCTGCTTGTCACGATCACTACTCTTGTATGCCCCTTTCATGCACCACACACATAGAGTCTTATCGTGAAGGACACCCATACTGGAGCGGAGCCTTTTAGGTGCACTGGCCTCTGGGGAAGGGTCTTGTTGATCTGGTGCTTCATCTCTTTCAAGACGTTCCTCGGATTTGTGTTTGTGTTAGATATTTAAGGCATTTGTACCAGGGATGATTATTCCCGCTACACAATTTACAGGCAAATTTGCTGCTACCGCTCAGCGTCGCGAATGTAGCTGTAGCCATAGGAAATTCCTTCACAGGGGTATCTTGACCCCCCATGTTGTAGAGTTCTGCTTGAAAACACTGTAAAAGTCTTATAATCTAGACTCTGATCACCCATCTCCCTCCTAACTGTTTCCTTAACTGGTGATGGCAATTTATTCAAGAGTGTCACCACGCAGAATTCCTCTAAACTTACCCTTTGACTAGTCATAGATCGCATCGCACTTTCCATATTGGTGTAAAAAGCCTTTAGTTATGCTGTTTGACATTTAGGTGAGACAAGGTCATGAAAGTTCATGATGTGTGCTGCTTTTACTCTGTCGGGATGCCCGAAGGTCTCCTGAAGCAAGTCCACGGCAGGGACATAGTTTGCACCCTCAACCGTAAAACCTTTTACCAGTTTATAGGCGTCTCCCTGTAGCTGACCCCTTAAGTAAGTCAGTTTTTGAATCGCACTTAAATCAGTCCTGCCATGCACCTCACATCTAAACATATCCCAAAATCCCGTCCATAATGTGGGGTCGCCAGCGAAGGTGGGCAAAGTCAGGTGCAGCAATTTAACATCCGATGCTTTCTTTACTTCAGGCTGATTATGCCTTTCTGGTGAACCCAGTTTCTCCTTCAGAGTAGCGATTATCCCATACATATCAAATAAGTAGATGGTATCCTCTTGGTTTTCCTTAAAATACTCGGTGTCAGAGGTATATAGTGGCAATAAGACTTCTTGATTGGCTTCATACTTGGCCACCTGTGTCTGCACGCAATGCAATTTTGCCTCAACTTCTACCCGAGTTGTGGTTTCCAAGAACTCCTCTAAATCCCTTGACAGGACGGTTAATGACCCTTTAATGCCTGCCCTACGGCGTTTGCCTTGGGCTAGATCGTCCATTGTCACCTTTAATCAAAAGCGGATGGAAATTGCGAAATACAAAATTTGTACTAAAGTTTAGCCAAAAGAGAAAAATTCTTCCGCCGATCACACTCGGTTCGGAATCAACACTTCAACGCAAGCGGCGGTAATCATTGGTGGGAACTAATTACATGGTGATATCAAAAGATCAAACTAAGAACACACATGTTGAAATAAATATATTTAGTTTATCACATGTGACTTTAAATCACAAATATATAATTAAATTTGATAGGCTAGATTATAATTTAATTCAAGAAGTTAGGCCAACATGATGCTAAATTTATAAGTTTAGGCTTAAGTATTGACTGTATTGGAAATACAAATTTAGGTTAGGTTAACTTACTCGACACCAAATCATTTAATGAAAATTAAACTTAGGTTAGGCTAACATAGAAATTGGCTACTCAATTTAGGTTAAGCTAAATCAATGACAAACTTTAACTGCAAGAAAATATTTAAGCCAACCTTAAAGATAAATTCAAATGTTGAATAGGTACAGCTAACCTAACTAGTAATACTTTAGAATGCGAGTGTTGGGCGAACCTACATATTAATTTCAGAACAAGTTCGAAGCACTATAGCTGTTGCTTCGGCACAGAATAATAAGCAAGCCGAATCCACAAATCCTCAGGGTATCGAGCCCTCTCAGATACAAAACATCCTCACCAATATCTCCCCCTGCAGCGCCATGCTTATAAAATACTTGAGACATGTTAGTGTGGACTCTAAAGGGTACTAGTTAAATGTGTGGCACCCTCGCGGCAGCCTGGCCGACAACACAACAACACAGCCGCCATGCCGCTGACATGCAACAACCGAACCATGGCTCCGACATATGCCACAACCCGCGCCGCCGGCATACCACAATAAACCGAGATTAATTAAATATTTGTTTTCGTTCGAAGGACCACTTATTATGTGGTTATTCTTGAAGCAAGTAGACTGTAGAGTTATACCAAACCACACAATAGTATATTTACCTTGTTGCTGAAGTATAGACGACGGGTAGGGTTATAATAATAATAATAATAATAATAATAATAATAATATTTATTCAGTTAGCAATTTACAGAGTTGGTACCACATAGTATGTTACAAATATGACATGTACCAGCTTTGCATAATTCCAACTAAGGATAGCCCAATAAGGCCGTTATGCGTATTTCCATTGGGGACCTTGTGGGATTAGGTTAGCTGGGGAAAAGGGGAGGATAAAAGTAATAGATACTTTAGAGAAAGTATTTCTAGGGGGTTATTTTAAGATACCTTACATCCTATAGTAAATATTAGTAATCCGTAATCAGTAATAATTTCAGTTTGGTTTGCCTATCTCTTATGTCGTATTTAGTAGTAGACATAAGCTTGGTGCTCTCTTCTCGCAGCTGTCCGGTTCAGGTGTTCCTTCAGGCTACGTCTGAAGGAATACAGTGTTCTCTTTTCACGGACTGACTGGGGTAGGTCGTTCCAGTCTTTGATGGCAGTGAAGAAGAATGTTTGCTTACCCTGTCCTTGGATTCTCGGGACATTAAAATTAAACATCCTGTTTCTTGTATTATGTCCACTCCTCTCATTTGCTTTAACAAAATCACTCTTTAGATACTCTGGAGCTCTGTCATAGAACATTTTGAAGGCATTAGTGAGCCTGATTTGTTTGGCCCTGTCAGAGACATTGAGCATACCTAGTGACTGAAGTTGTTCCTGGCCAACATGTGATCTGGGTCCTAGGTTCAGCATGAACCTAACCATTTTATTTTGAGTGACCTGAAGTTTGTGCTGTGCTGATTTAGATGATGCAGAGTAGCAGGATGACACAGAATAGTCAAAATGACATTGAACAAGCGCTTGGCAAAGGGTCTTTTTGGTCGCCGCTGGCAAGCATCCCACCTGTCTATACAAGTATTTTATACGTGCTCTACATGTACTTACTCAGGATAGATTCCAAAATTGTTTCACCTGACAAACTCGAGTCCAGTTTTAGTCCGAGATATTTAACTTGTGACACTGTTGTTATAGGAATATCATTACAGTTGACCGAGAAGCCCACAATGTCTTTCAGTTTGCGTTTTGTTCCACATAAGATGGCTTCCGTCTTGCCCAGGTGAAGAGATAGTCTATTGTCCACTAGCCATTCACTACATGATTCTAGTTCTTTGGAAAGTGAAGCGGTAATACTTATTGGGTCTTTTCCTGAAACCAGAAGCACGCTGTCGTCAGCATACAGTAATAATTTACACGAGACGAGACGCTAAGTTCCATGTCGTTCACATAACAGAGTAAGGGACCAAGGATGCTTCCCTGCGGGACCCCACAGTTAATTGGCAAAGGATCAGATATATTATCATCAATGTTGACTCTTTGTGTTCTACCACTAAAATAAGATTTAAACCAGTTTACTGACCCAATGCCCATTGCTTGTAGTTTATTACATAGGATATCATGGTCTACTGTGTCAAACGCTTTTTGTAGATCAAGAAGAACCATACCGGTGTAGCTACCTTTAGACATTTCTTTACGAATGTGATCTGTTAAGTGGATGAGACAGGAGTTTGTCGAGTACATGCATCTGAAACCTGATTGAAACTTATAGAATAGATAATTTTCTTTGAGGTAGTGTTCAATTTGGGTGTTTACCGCTCTTTCAAGGATTTTAGATACAATACATAATATGCTAACTGGTCTGTAGTTGCCAACTTCTAGTTTATTTCCTTTCTTGAATAGAGGGGTTACAATAGCTTCCTTTAGTTCATCAGGTACAGTGTTGGTGTTAATTGACAGGTTGATGATGTGGGTTAGGGGACCTGCTATACCAATGGCTCCATCTCGTAGAAATTTGGCAGGAATTTTGTCTGGTCCTGTGCTTTTATGTACATTTAGGTTAGAGAGCTCGTCAAAAGTGTATTTTGGTGTAACATTTTGCAATCCAAATGTGTTCGGGTGTATTCCTTTATCTCTGTAGAAATTTCGAAAGGTGGCCGTTGTTGTCGTGTATTTATTGAGAGGTTGCGGTAGGTTCTGTGCAAGTGTGTTTGCTATGGAGGTGAAGGTGTTTGAAGTAGGTTGAAATTTGTCATTTATCGTGGCAAACCTGATCATTAATGTTGAGAGCAATATTAGTGTTAGACGAATCCCTTGCCTTGTTGCTGTAGCCTGTTGTTTTTAGGTACCTCCATAGTTTCTTTGGGTTATTCTGATATTGCTCTGCCTTATTGTGGAAATAATTATTTTCGCTGATTTTATTTTTCTACTTAGTTTATTCCTGGCCCTGTTGAACTCATGTTTCAGACCTTGATCCTGTCTATGTTCAGACCTTGATCCTGTCTATGTTCAGACCTTGATCCTGTCTATGTTTCACTAGCCTTTTTAACAGATTGTCTCTGTGTTCCAGATGGTGTAGTATGTCATTGTTGATCCATGGGTCTGACCTTGCTTTAATTCGTATGTCTTTCAGAGGAGCTATTTCGTCTAGGATGTTTGTGATGATGGTTCTGAAGCCAACCCATGCGTCATTAACGTTTGTACTTCCAAACACTGAAGACCAGTCTGTATTCCATAAAATGTCCAGAAATGTTTCTTTGTTGTAGTTTCTGAGTGACCTTGTTTTGATAACCTTGTGATTCTCTAGGGTAATTTTTGTGGTTTTCCTTGTGCAATATGTGACGAAGTGATCACTTATCCCAGTCTGCATAACCCCTGACTGGGATATTTTGTCCTCTCTGTTACAGTTTATGTGGTCTAATATTGTGGCAGTGTTCTCAGAGATACGTGTGGGGGTTGTAATGAGTTGTTTGTGGTTGTGCATTGTCAGTATGTGCCTATATTCTCGTACAAGCCTATTATTTCGTTGTTTGTAACACAGGTTAAAAATCCCCTAGTATAATGGATTCATTCCGAGGGTCGAGCGATGACAAAGTTCGTTCAAATTTGGTCAAGAATTGTGTGTCGTCTGGTGGCCTATAGCATACCCCAATTGTGATGGGTCTTGTCCTCGGCAGGTGTAAGTCGATCCACAGAGCTTCGTGATTTTCTACATGGAGGTCGGTCCTAGATGTGTGTGTGAGGTTGTTATTTACATACAGACATATTACTCCCCCTTGCCTATTGCGATCATTCCTAACCATGTTGAAACCTTGAATGTTTATTTCACCATCGTTTATACTTGAATCCAGCCAGGTTTCTGTGATTGCAATTATTGAAGCTTTGGCCTTATTAGCTAACAAGTTTATTTCTGACAATTTATGGTACATTGATCTGGCGTTAATGTGGATAAGATGGAGCCCTTTGTTGGTGAACACTCTGTATTCATCTTTGATTTTGAATGTGTCCTGGCTGGATTCTGAGTTGTTAATACTTGGTTCATTTACATTAATATTCGGTAATGAATGCAAGGCACACTTATTGCATAGGAATTCCCGTTCTTCATTGTTGGTCTTCTTAGAGATGCACTTCATGTGAGCTACATTTTTACACTTTACACAGTTTTGGATCTTCTGACGTTGTGTTATGAGAAATTCACAAATAAAAAAATGGATGCGCGATGTTGTACAGCTGAGTTCCTACATTTAGCACATTCAACTTCGTTTCTACTGTTCACGTAAGTACATCGGTTATGAACAATTTCATTACAACTGTTGCATTGTAAAAGTGAACTCCTATTGTTGAAACCAATATTACAGACTATACATAGTTTTTTCTTACTGTTTATCGTACGTCTGGAGGTGTGGTTTGGTCCGCGTCGGTCAGCTGTTTGTGCGGGAGAGGGCGGGGGATACTCGCGGTCGGGCTGTGGTTGTTTGCTGTTGTTGTTGTTGTTTTCGTTGTCCGTTGTTGCTGCTTCCCTGTTGATGTATTTGCGAGTGCTACCTGTTTTTATTGTTCTTGTTGCATGTTGTGCTACTTGGGTCGCCAATATCTGTGGTATTGATGGTAACGCTGCAGGTAGTGTTGGTGGAGTGGGTAATAGCCAATTCCCTACATTTATCGCATTCCACTTCTTTGCTGCTGGTAACATAAGTACATCGATTGTGTACTGTTTCATTACAAATACTACATTGTGAAGTTGGACTCCTTTTGTTGAATCTAATATCGCACACTGTACCTTCCTTTTATTGTTCGTCGTACGTCTGGCGGTGTGGTGATCAGCTGAGCATCTAGGGTGTGAGCACGAGGGTTGGGGATTGTCTGTGGCTATGTCTCTCCCTATGACCCCTCCCACCTCCACCTGTATTTGCTGTTTGATGATGTCCTTATTCCTGGCTGCTGATGCTGCTCCATTGTTGATGTTGTTGCGACTGATACCTTTCTTCCTAGCTGCTCCGGTTACATGTTGAGCCACCGATAGTGTTGGGTTGTGTTGTGGGTTGAATTAGAGCGTGACGAGAGACTGGGACGCCGACCGTGTTGGGTTGTGTTGTGGGTTGAATTGGAGCGTGACAGGAGGCTGGGGTACCTGTTTTGTTATAACAAATTTTTCTGCTAGGGACTGTTGAAATGTCGGTATCTGTCTTACTTGATTGGTGGTGAGGTTTCTTCAATGTTAAACTCGAGCCGGGGTTGGTCTCTACATCTCTGCAGCTAATTAGATTGTAGCACAATAGATGTTGTAGCGAGGTTGTGCCAGAGTACTTGCCAAGCTGCGCCATCTTCCGGATATATGAACTTGACCAGGCAGGAATGGTGTCAGAAGGTTCACTTATGTGTGATTTCTATGTGACGAGGTCCCTCAATACTTGATTAGTGTTGACCTGGTACACTACCGGTCCCCTCTGCACCTTTATATTGGCACAGCCCCTCTGGATGTTGAGGAGGATGATGCACAGGGAGAGAGCTACGCACACACCCTTCATTCCTCTCGCCATCTTGGCGGAGTGGTAACAAGAATGGTGGTGGAGTTGTGTGATGACAAGTGGTGATCAAGAGGAAATTAGTGGATAGTTAATGATAGAAGGGGGCCTCTAGATTTACATTATGAAGAGGATGATAATAGATAATCGGTGAATCGGTAAAATCTACGTTAATTAAGGTTAGTACTAACATATTAATGGAATGGAATGAGATAGTAAAATAGTGGTGGTGAAATATGGTGAGCAGTGGCAGAGTGGTGGTGGTGGAGATGATGTGTGGAGAACAGGGAAATAGTGATTGTGGTAGTGATATATTGAGAGCAATGAAAGGGTGGTGGTAATATGTGCAGAACAGTAAAATATTGGTGGTGAAATATGGTGAGCAGTGACAGAGTGGTGGTGGGTATGACAAAGTGTGGAGAGTAGGGATATAGTGGTGGTGATATTTGGAGAGCAGTGAGAGGGTGGTGGTGATATATGGAGAGCAGTGAGAGGGTGGTTGTGATATATGGAAAGCAGTGATATATTTGTGGTGATTATATGTAGAGCAGTGACAGAGTCGTGGTTGTGGAGAGCAGTGAGATAGATCATGGTGTAGAGTGAAAGGAGGGAGAGTCAGTGGGTCTGGCTGAAACTGGTCCAGCCCTGCATGTAGTGGCAGGAAGACTTCTCTTAAGAGTATTTCATGTAGGCTACAGATAGCTCTCTCTCTCTCTCTCTCTCTCTCTCTCTCTCTCTCTCTCTCTCTCTCTCTCTCTCTCTCTCTCTCTCTCTCATTAAGATGCAAACATTACACCAATATACAAGAAGGGTAGCAAGGCCAAAGCAAGTGATTACAAACCAATTATTCTAATGTCAATTATAGGAAAAACCATGGAAACAATCCTTAGAGATAAGATAGATTACCTCGAATCAAACAACCGAATCAAAAATAGTCAACACGGCTTTAGATCATATAAGTCATGCCTAACAAATTTGATTGCATTTTACAACAAATTATTCACATATAACGACATGACGAAAGCAATAGATATAATCTTCTAGGACTTTCAAAAAGCTTTCGACATGGTGCCACATTGAAAACTAATGGCTAAAATGGCGAGGATAGGTATCAAAAGTAAAATTCATTCTTGGATAAAAAATTGGCTCACAGACAGAAGACAGAGAGTGGTGATAAATGAAGTGGAATCCGAGTGGGAGCCTGTCGCTAGTGGAGTTCCACAGGGTTCGGTCCTTGGACCGGTCCTGTTTCTCATTTACAATACCCTTGTCTATCGGGGCCCGACTTAAGTCCGTATCGAAAAATTTGGACTTTGTGGCGGGGCCCGACTTAAGTCCGCGTGCAATTTTGGCGCAATATTGGCTCTGAGAAAGAGACAAGCGACGGGAGGAGCCTGGGTTACTTCATGACCGCTCGCCACGGCCGCCGTGGACCGACTGAGATGTACTCCACTTACATCCACCCTCACTCCCTCGCTACATACGTAATTATATAAAGAAATGACTGTATTTTAGCGAATTTCCCTTCGGTTGCACGATCGTTGCAAAACAACCAGTGATCGTAGAAGGATGGTTCGGGTGTCATTGGAATCTCAATTTACGCCCTTTCAGGGATACATACTTGTATTACGCTCTGGGTCTTGTTTATGCATGAAAAAGAGCACGGAAACAACCCCATTTATGGTAAAAAAAAAACGCTGGGCAGGACAGTGAAATATACTCCACCACCCGCTCTTAAGGTGTTAACGATATTGATGTAGGGGTAAACAACACCATCTCCAAATTCGCCGACGATACAAAGATAGGAAATGTAGTCCTGACCGAAGAAGATAGAAATGCGCTGCAGGCTGATTTAACCCGTGGAGCCCCGGCTAGTTTTGTAATGTTTGCGCACCAGAACCCGGCCCGTTTTCAAAAAATGGTTTTATTCCAGAAACAATAGCGAATGGGTTAGGAATGAAGGAAAAACCACGAAAAACCGCTCAAAAAGCTTAAAAAATGGTCCTACAGAGCCCCCGAAAACAGATTTTACAAGAGTAAAAAATTGAAGGCAATTATCCCAAAAAAACAGGTTATTGCGCGCTCGCGCGCACGCACGTGGACTTTGAGAGTTTTCAACCATCGGCACGGTTGCGTGGGATACGTACACAGTTCCCATACAAATCTGAGCCCTCTTGAGTGGCTACACCTAAGGTTACGGTCGGCGCAATTAGGGTGACGCGTCAGGCGCGTCTCTGGGGCTGTGCGTTACATACATCGCCGACGCGTCAGACGCGTCGCTGGGGCTGTACGGGTTAAACAAGATATCAGTGGTCTGAAAAATGGCAGATGCCCTTCAATGTCGATACATGTCAGGTGCTGCAGGTTGGTAGCAGAAATATGAAATACAAATACGAACTGAATGTCCAACAAATAAAAACCACAACGCTAGTAAAAGACCTAAGGGTACTAATATCTGAAAACCTAAAAACTTCCGACCAATGTATAGCAGCTGCAAATAAGGCAAACAGAGCATTGGGCTTTACTAAACGAAAATTTACATATAAACATGAGAACGTAATAGTGCCACTGTTCAAAAGTATGGCTAGGCCCCACCTTGAATATGGTATGCAGTTCTGGTCACCTTATCTGAGCAAGGACATTGTAAGACCCGAGTCAGAGCAGCGTAGAGCGACAAAGATGATACCCTCATTAAGAAATAAACCATATGAAGGAAGACTTAAACGATTGAACCTGTTCTCACTAAAAAAGAGGAGGTTGAGGGGTCAACTCATTAAGCGCTTTAAGATACTGAAAGGCTTCGACAAAGTCGATATAAATGCGCTATTCACATTAAACAATAATACTCAAACTCTCGCGGAAATGGAATGAAATTAAAAACCAAAAAGACAAACCTAGATGTCACAAAGAGTTTTTTCACATACAGTGTGGTGACAGAGTGGAATAAATTATCAGCGAGAGTGGTGGAGAGCGACACAATAAACGCTTTCAAGGGAAGGCTTGACCTCTATCTAGAGGGGGCTGGGGTGATATGAAAAAAAAAAAAAAAAAATTGCAAGGCCAGACTGCCTAGTAAGGACCCCGAGGTCTGAGTGGTCTGTTATCTTTGCAGCTCTATGTAGCTCAATGAATAAACAAATAAATAAATATGTATTATATATATATATATATATATATATATATATATATATATATTATAAATATATATATATATATATATATATATATATATATATATGTATACTGTATATACAAATATATATACACTATATGTATATATATATATATATATATATATATATATATATATATATATATATATATATATATATATATCAGGAGGTCAGAAGTGTGGGAAGGCATGACAAGAGTGAAGTTGGGGAAAGCACCAGGAACAGATGGAGTGTGTGGGGAAATGTTGAGGTATGGTGGTGAGATAGTGATCGAATGGGCATGGAAAATGTGCAAACTAGCATGGGAGAAGGGGAGTGCACCCGATGACTGGAAGACTGGCATAATTGTCCCCCTATATAAGGGCAAAGGGGAAAGAGGAGTGTGTGGTAACCACCGAGGAATATGTCTTCTAAGCGTAGTAGGGAAGGTATACAGTAAGGTAGTGATTGAGATAGTGAGAGCGAGAACGGAGATATGGATAGGCGACGAGCAGGGAGGTTTTAGGAAGGGAAGAGGATATGTAGATCAAATTTTTACCCTGAATTGTGTTGTGGAGAAATATCTGGAGAAGAAACAAAAGGTATATGTTGCCTTTATGGACTTGGAGAAGGCCTATGATAGAGTGGATAGAGATGGTTTGTGGAAAGTACTTAGAATATACGGAGTAGATGGCAAGTTGCTGAAAGCAGTGAAGAGCATGTATGAGGTTGCAAAGGCGGCAGTACGTGTGGAGAGTGAGCAGAGTGAGTTCTTTGACCTGAATGTTGGTTTGAAACAGGGGTGTGATGTCCCCGTGTATCGTGACTTATGAGTGTCCACGATAGACCTTTCTATTTCCAGTTGGGCTTGGTTAAAAATGGGTCTATAATTCTGTATATACACAAAGTATCATGTAAAGTTAATTGGGTTTGTATATCAGATGAATAATATATAAGGGGTAATTAAGGTATAGGCTATGGTGTACATTTATTCTATAAAGAGTTAATTTGAGAATATAGTATTCCATAAGTATTAAGTACTATTTAATATAGTAATTAAAGTAATATGAGGAGCGTTAGCAGCATCGAGAATGATTGCGCATGTCTAGCTTCACTGGTTACCAAGCTGACGTTCTAAGATATCTCCCTATAAAGGGGCCACTCAATAACAACAACCCTTACCAGCAACACCGCGATCGGCCACATCTATCGTCCCATATATTAAATATCCCAGCACCTACTATCCATCAACATGCTCCACTAACCAGCTAAGTCTATATATATTCACTGGTGGCCATTATAATATATGTAGACAATATACAGCATGTGAATTAACAACAAAGGTGAGACGATCTCAATGCTTCCCCCTTAGGCTGATAATCCAATCCCTTTACTTGTCTTGTAACTAATTCCTAAATCCACTATACGATCCTAAGTCTTGACACCGTGGTTGTTTACTGTATATATGGATGGAGTCATGAAAGAAATACTATCAAGAGCAGTGGATGTTGGTGTATCGCTGGAAAGGGAGGGAATTGAGTGGAAGCTACCTATACTGTTGTTTGCGGATGATACAGTTCTGATGAGTGATAATGAATGGGAGTTGCAGGATCTGGTAAATGTATTTGGAACAGTGTGCGAAAAACGGAATTTGAAGGTAAATGCGTGGAAGAGCAAGGTTATGGTCTTTGAAAGGGGTGAAGTCACAGAGTGTGAGGTGAAGCTGAACGGTCAGGCTATGGAGATCGTCAACTCTTTTAAGTATCTGGGCAGTGTGTTGAGTAAAGATGGGACTATGGATGAAGAAGTGCGGGAGAGGGTACAACAGGGGAAGAGGGTTGTAGGAACGCTGAGAGCAGTAACAAGAAATAGGGTGGTCAGTATGGAAGTGAAGAAGTCCTTGCATGACAGTGTGGTAATCCCGACACTGACTTACGGAAGCGAAGCATGGACGTTGGTTGAGAGACTCAGACCAAGAGTGAGAGCAGTGGAAATTAATTACCTAAGAAGTATGTGCGGAGTTACATGGAGGGATAGACAGACTAATGAGGAAGTAAGAAGAATGTGTGGTGTGGAGGTAGATGTGCTGGAAAGTGTGAAAAGGAACAACTTGAGATGGTTCGGCCATATGGAACGTATGGAAAGCGAGAGAATGACTAAGAGGGTGTACGAGAGCGAGGTGGAGGGACAGAGAGGGAGAGGTAGACCGAAAGAGAGGTGGAAGGATGGAGTGAGGAAGTATATGAATGAAGGCAGTGCTGGTTGGGGGGAGGGGCGTCGGCTGACCGGGGACAGAGGTCCATGGGGGCGGTTCGTTCGTGGCCACACCTTCGGGGATCACGGCGTCAGGCAATAGACAGATAGATAGATATATATACTGTATATATATATATATATATATATATATATATATATATATATATATAGAGAGAGAGAGAGATAAGGAATTCACACATACACACACAATCATTCAGAGGTGTAAGGACAACACAGAAGTATATAATTTTATAGTTATTATATTCAGTAAAGATAACAACATACGATGGCTTACTTGGCTAATGGTTCACACACATAATGGCATAAAATAGAATACACAAAATCATGGACATGGAAATATTATTATACCCTGGAGCTAAGATGAATCGCAAGTATTAAGACTGGGGGTTACTGCTCCTTAAATTCTGCAATGGATATTACACACGAGATATATGTTAATAATGCACTGAGTGTCTCTTGAATATCAGAGTTTATCACAGATATATTGGTATCCTTAACACCTTAAGAGCGGCCTATGCGGTTTATTTATATGTACCGCCCAGCGGGGTGTTTTTAGCCAAAATAGGGCTGTTTACGTGATCATTTTCATGCCTAAATAAGACCCAGAACGTAAAACAAGTATCTATCCCTGAAAGGGCATAAACAGAGCTTTCGAATGACACCATAACAATCCTTTTATGATGGCTAGTTTTCTTGCAATAACCGTGCAACGCGAGTGCAAAAAGCATGTAATTAGGCACTTTCCCCATACAATTCCTTATATAGCGAGTGAGAGAGGTAGGAGGGAGGTGAGATTCGTGTCAGTAGGTTCTCCGCGGTGGTCTGGAGCAGTCATACGCTCGCTACTCTCCTGCCACCACTTGTCTCTCTCTCTCAGCAACATTACGTGCTGAAATTGCCACTCGAGTTATGTCGAGCGCCGCCACATAGTCCAGCTTTATTTAACTCGACTTATGTGGTGAGCCGCTAATTAAGGGTTAACACCTTAAGAGCGGCCTATGCGGTTTATTTATATGTACCGCCCAGCGGGGTGTTTTTAGCCAAAATAGGGCTGTTTACGTGATCATTTTCATGCCTAAATAAGACCCAGAACGTAAAACAAGTATCTATCCCTGAAAGGGCATAAACAGAGCTTTCGAATGACACCTAACGATCCTTTTATGATGGCTAGTTTTCTTGCAATAACCGTGCAACGCGAGTGCAAAAAGCATGTAATTAGGCACTTTCCCCATACAATTCCGTATATAGCGAGTGAGAGAGGGAGGAGGGAGGTGGGATTCGTGTCAGTAGGTTCGCCGCGGTGGTCTGGAGCAGTCATACGCTCGCTACTCTCCTGCCACCACTTGTCTCTCTCTCTCAGCAACATTACGTGCTGAAATTGCCACACGACCTATGTCGAGCGCCGCCACATAGTCCAGCTTTATTTAACTCGACTTATGTTGCTCGGCGCTAATTAAGGGTTAAAAGCGCACTTAGGAGTCTTCACACATAGATTTATACAGGTCACAGAAATACTTTTCGAACGAATTTAGCATGGAATGGAATATAAACACAATAATATAATAACAAATCACATGGTCGCTGGTCGTGGAAAGATAGTGTCACTGGAGTTATTTTATGTATATCCCTGTATGGGTGTGTGCGGCTATAAAGTCAAATATTATCATGTACAAAATATTATATTTTACAACAATAGATACATGTGGTTTGTGTCCTCGTCTACAGAGGCCTACCAATTATTATGTTCCTTCCAACAACCAACTATACTCCTAAAATCGATTAATGAAATTTACAAACACATGTGGCAGTCCGTGGATTCGAATCCAGGATGCTCACACCGAAAATCAACACCTTATGCATCGCACCACGAAGACAGTTAAAGAATGGTGGACACTGCCTACGATTTATTATGCAACTTCGAATCCTGCATATCAATCTAAGCATGTACACACATCCCAACTGCAACTCACGTAGGCTATGCATATGTGAATGGAAAGAGCAATTAATGGGGCCTAAACCACTAGGGAAGTCCTCTCGATAAATTACCCCTGAACCAATATCAATTATTATGTTCCTTCCAACAACCAACTATACTCCTAAAATCGATTAATGAAATTTACAAACACATGTGGCAGTCCGTGGATTCGAATCCAGGATGCTCACACCGAAAATCAACACCTTATGCATAGCATCACGAAGACAGTTAAAGAATGGTGGACACTGCCTACGATTTATTATGCAACTTCGAATCCTGCATATCAATCTAAGCATGTACACACATCCCAACTGCAACTGCAACTCACGTAGGCTATGCATATGTGAATTGAAAGAGCAATTAATGGGGCCTTAACCACTAGGGAAGTCCTCTCGATAAATTACCCCTGAACCAATATCAATTATTATGTTCCTTCCAACAACCAGCTATACTCCTAAAATCGATTAATGAAATTTACAAACACATGTGGCAGTCCGTGGATTCGAATCCAGGATGCTCACACCGAAAATCAACACCTTATGCATCGCATCACGAAGACAGTTAAAGAATGGTGGACACTGTCTACGATTTATTATGCAACTTCGAATCCTGCATATCAATCTAAGCATGTACACACATCCCAACTGCAACTCACGTAGGCTATGCATATAGTAAGAAGGGAGATCTTTTATACAGCCTTCAGTAAGCTAAGTTCTTCGTTCTGGTGCCATGGTCCAACATCTACGGATCTTCTTCAGGCTCGTCTTTGTAGTGGCTTCAACGACAGGATTGGTGGTGGGTGGTCCTCCAACAGATCTCGATACGGCTATGAGTTGGCTCCTTACAATTCAGGTGTTGAGAGGTAAGGGGGGTGGGCTCAGAGAAGTTACTAGGAAGCATGGGCCACAGTACTGGCAATCTAACAACTCCTATACTCAAGTCTCAGGCTACACATGGACCAGTACAGTATACTGGTGAAAGCCTTTATCTAAGCCTGGAGGGTTAGAGAACTTACTAGGCAGCGAGGACCAGTGTACTGTCCACCAAGCAATTCCTCTCTCGAGTAAGGGAGAAGTCCTTGTGGCCTGGATGACTATGGATATCCAAGTTAGGGAGGGCCAGAGAATCTATTAGGCGGCTCGGACCAGTGTACTGTCCACCTAACATTTTCTCGGTAGGGTCAATACCCAGGGACTAAGGTATAGTGGCATAATATGCAGACTAGAGTATTGGCAGCAAGCTAAAGCTCAAGAACCGGGCTCAACGGACTACTCCGACCAGTGTACTGACAGTAAATCTTTACCCAGGATCTGCACAATAACTAGAGTCGTACGAACCAGTGTACTGGCAACTTGTCGATATTATACAATTCCGCCTTTACTGTCCTTAGGCAAGTAGGAGAGTTTAGGAAGCTCCAAGTCTAAATATCTTCTTGCGCTGACCAGTGCATGGGCCATTGGATTTAGACCAGGAGATTGGATAGGGCTAGATGTTGTCTGACTGCACTAACCAGTGTACGGGCATATCACGCTTCACCTCGGAATAGGCAGCTACTCCAACTCCACCCTGTCTGCCCTCTGCTGGTTACGCCTAGCACGTCATACATTCAGCAACGTAGTCCAAGGCGAGGTATCTGTATGTGGGATGGGCATGGGTAAAAAGGTGTCAACTTTAAAGGACTCAGGTTGACCTCCACAGCGCGGGCACAGCCTGGATGGCCGTGCTGAGAGCGAGAAGGGTCCGAGCGCTCTCTTTTGAATTAGGCGGGCGTCCGTGCTGAGGTGCTGTTTGGCTTGCTTTGTCTCCGGGGCTCCTCTGGTCTGCGGCATCTCCTGGCTGATTTATGATGCTTCTTGGATTTGTGGTGTTTGTGTCGCCTTTCCTTGGGTGGTGAGGCGACTTCCCTGATTGCACTTGCCTTGATTTCTTGCTTCCCATTCTTGTGCATCTCCCATGTTCTGTCTCTCTCTCCTTCCTTTTTTCTCTCTGGCGTCTTCCCGTTCTTGTTGGTCTTTCTGTTTTCATTCTTTCTTGTTCTGGTTGTTGTTGTCTCCCGATTCTCTTGCCTTCTCTCGTATTTTACTTCTCTCGTCGGGGAAGAAGCCACGACCCTGTGGCTGGAGTTCGTACTGGATGTTGGTTGTGGTTGGCTAGGCTAGTTCCGCATGCTTGAGGAGGCGCCACCATTTCTGCGATCGTACGTCGGGGGCAGTGAAGGGGTCAATACCAAAAGTCATGTAGAAGTCAGGGGTGGCGCGTAGGGCTTTCTGGACCTGATTAAGGAAACGGAAGCGGGAGATGTGGCCTTCGATGTAATACCAGAAGACGTTTTTGATGAAGGGTGATGCATACGACATGGTAGCTGGTACAGGAGATGGTGCTTTAGTTGAAGTCAGGAAGAGAGTGTCAGGCAGTGACCTGACAGCATTCAGGTGAAGGATTGATGCGGACGCAAAGGTACCGATGAGGCCCAGGCGGTGAGAGTTGGTGCTGGGGGCTGGTACAGTTGTGTTTGTTGGTGTGTTCTTAAGTTGTGATTGTGACGGCAAGCGATAGGATAGTAACTGGATAACATAACGGTTGTTTTGATAAGCGACCTGATTTAGTGATTGTGATGGTAGGTTTGTCGGAAGAAGTTGATGAGGTGGGTGAGCAAAGTGATGCGGGGGTGGGAGGTCGGGGGGTGTTTGGCGTTGAGAAGGAAGAGGAGGAGGGGTAGGAACAAGAGAGGGAATGGGTGAGGTAGACGGTCAGATGTGATCGGAATTGAGGTAGAAGATTTTCTGTGGGTAGGGGGGCTAGGTTGACTGGATGGGTAGGGTTGTTGAGGAGGGGCAAGGTGAGTAGGAAGAGAGGGCTGTGAGATAGGGATAGCAGGATTTGGAGAGGGGCGGTTGGGTGATAGAGGGCGTGAGCATTGAGGTGAGAGGGTGATGGAGGATGAAGTTGAGAGGGAAGTTTGATGGGGTTAAGCTGTGGAGGGATCAGGGGGGTGGGGAGGTTTGTTGACTAACTGATTTTTATAGAGGTTTGAATCTGGGGGATCTGCTGGGCAAAGTTGTTTTAGATTAGATCTTATATGAAGGTGGTCTGGTAGAGGTTGGGGGCTTAGGTAAGGGTTTTAAACGTTTTGGGAGGGAGGGGTGGCGGGTGAGTTTAGGTTTGGTAGAGAATGATGAGGGTGGTGACGGGTCGGGGGTAGGCAAAGGTGAAGGGAGGGTTCTAAGGGGTGAGGTGATAGTCTGGGGGGGAGGGATGTGAAATTTGAGATGGTGGCGTAATGGGAATTTTTGGTTTGTACATTTGAGGTGCTTTCATGACTTGTTCTGGGAAAGTATTGCGGTTATTGGTTTGAGATGATTGATTGTGCTTTGATAAGTTGGAATCATTTGTATCATCAGAGGTAAATGGTTTATAGATACACACGTAGCGGTTTCTGTAGTTTCTCGACTCTGTGGTATTTGATTATGAACTGGAACGAATGTGGGACTTTTGTGATAGTGTAGGGTCCGATGTAGCGGGGCCCTAGCTTGTTGGTGATGGGTAGCTTGGCATCCATGACTTGGTCTCTGATGTCAAAGGGTTTCTGTGGTGGTGATGCGTCCTTCTGAAGGTCCTGGCAGGTCTGGGCATGGTAGAGACGATTCTTGAGTTAAGTGAGTGGATCTGACGAGACTTGCAGGGTCGTTGGTGGTTGTGCAAGGTGACGGAGGGCCATTAACAGGGGTGACTCTCCGATTACTCTTTCTAGTGGGATAATGTCGTCTTCTCTTGGGCAAGTGTTCATCCCCCACTGGATGATTTTGACCTGGGCAGGCCAATCGTCAGTGTTGAGGGCGAGGAGTCTGGTACGCAGTTGGTTTGCAATGCTCTTGTGGCTGTGCTCGCCAATGGCATTTCCTTGGAGCCAATATGCTGAGGAGTGGGAGATTTGATACCTGAAGATGTTGGACAACTCCTTCCAGATGTGGCCGGAAAACTGAGGGGCGTTGTTGGAATGTAGGGCTTGTGGGAGGCCAAACTTCAGAAAATCATTTGTGATGAGGGCCTCGGCTACCGCCAGAGCAGTATGGCCTTTGGCGGGACATCCAATCACAAATTTGGAGTATGTATCAACAAATGTGATGATGTAATTTGTTTTTGACTTTGTGGAAATTGGGCCCATTACATCCATTAAAAACAGTTACCAAGGTTTTATGGCGACAATCTTTCCAGCAGGTCCTGGGGTCTTGGTCCTGTCCTTCCCTTGGCAGCAGGAGCGGCAGGCTTCATTCACTCTCTTGGCTATTACAGAGGGGTTCGTCGCCCAGTAGATTTGGTTAAATATTTGTAGCATCTTGGTTTGGCCTAGATGAATACCATTATCCACATGGATAATGATGAATAAGTATTGCGATGTATCTGGATCCACTGCCATGTGGCAGAATTCTGTGTAGAGTTGATCTCCAGAACGATGTAGGTTGTAAAAGACTTGTTTGGGGATCCAGAACGGTTTTGTTTTGGTCATCCATGCTTGCAGCAGGGTCTTCTGGCCGTTTTCTGTAGTTTGAGCAGCGGGCAATTTCTTTAGCCTCACAGCATTTTTTGGGGGGATACTAAACTGTTGAGCTTTTGGTCGGTGATGAGTAGTCTGGACAAGGCGTCTGCATTGGTGTGCAGCTTGCCAGGTCTGTAGAGGATGTTGAAGTCGAACTCTTCCAGGGTGTCCCGCCATCTCACGATGAGTGCGTTGGTGGTCTCGGATTTTCGTAGCCATCGTAGAGACTGGTGATCTGTCACAATGGTCACTCAGCTTCTTAGCAAAAACGAACGGAAATGGTTGAGGGCCCATACCACTCCCAGACACACGCGATTAGTGGCAGCGTAGTTCTTCTGGGAGTTGTTGAGGGTGGAACTGGCACAGGCGATGATGTGTTCCCGTCCGTTTTGAGCTTGGGCGTGGACAGCTCCGATGGTGATGAGCGAGACGTCAGTGTAGAGGTGGAATGGTTGGGTGTAATCGGGAAGGCGACTGTTGGTGCTTGCACATATTTGTCTTTTAGGGTCTGGAAGGCTTGCTGGCACTCAGGGGTCCAGCGGAAAGGTTCCTCTTTCTTCATCAGCTCATGGAGTGGTTTTGCAAAGGTGCAAAGTTCTTGATAAAGCGTTGGTAATAGGTGGCTAGGCGTAAGAATGACCATACTCCTTTGACGTCCTTGGGTAGTGTTTGGGCGGATATTGCTGACAGCTTCTTGGGGTCTGGGGCTATGCCGTCCCTGGACATGACATGGCCTAGGAATCCTACAGACTCGTGAGCTAGAGTGCAGTTGGTGGGTTGAGCTTCAGGCCCGCTTAACGGACCCTGTCTAGTACAATCTGTAGGCGCTGTAGGTGCTTGGTCCTGGTCCGGCCATAGACATAGTCTGGGAGCTGAGAGGTCGAACCTTGCACTGGGAGTTAAAGGATTTTTCTTTGCATATTATGTTAGAGGGGGTCACGGGTCATCATTTCCAGGGGGTGACCACTGATCACCCTTGGGTAATTCTCGGTAATAACCTTTTCAGTAGTAGAACCGCAAAAGTGAGGAGCGCAATTGAAATTAGAGTAGGGGACAAGGAAATACTTATAACTGGGCAGTTTTGTGAGATACAGAAGCATGTAATACCTTAAAATGTAGATTGTGATATGCTCTTTGGGATTATGAATAGTCTATATCCCATATATTTCATATCCAGGGGTCAAAAATGTAAAAATTGTCACAAGACCGACTACCCAAGAGTTCAGTTATTTTTATATGAAATAAGGCATAATTAAGTCAAGATCACTCATAGTTAAGGGTTTCCTTATAATATGACATATTAACAATCTTGAGAAAGCCAAGCTGTCACCCCTTAACCTATATCAAGAAATTGAAGTTTCTATGACAATCTTTCACCACGAAAATCTGAAAATTTATTGCGTGTTTTGGAATATCTAGGAACAAAAATATAATTGTCTATTCCTATGTTTTTGACTTGCCGAAGATAATTGGTATACAAATCTAGTGATATTTGGCTTGTTTACATGTGAATCATATATTTTGAGAACAAAATGTAGGTAATAAAATTCAATAATGTGTTATCTACCAAGGGTAGATTCTGCAGATTTTATACTTACAAAATCACAACTGCGTTGGTCCATGATGGCTAAGCCACTATACCAATTCCTCAAGGCATTGATTTAGACAGATCAGTTCATGAATAACATCTATAATATATATTTTTTCGTAAAGATTGGAAATTGGTAACCCCATAGCCAAGGGGTCACGCCTGATAGCTGTGCAGGTCCAGCCACAGGCCCACCCACCCACCCTTTCCGTCTCCAATGAATTAATCGGTTATCTACTAATATTCCCATTGTGGTTCATCTTTCTAGTTCATGGTACTGTACATAAGGAGTGTCAGTGTTGAAATCCATCTGTCCTTGAACAACCAGTGCTGAAGCATCTACAGAACATTGTACATGGAAGACTATTCCCTTTGCAGTTGCACCTCCTTGAACATGGTTGGTCTGTGGCACATCCACATTTCATCAGGTTAAGAATATAGTCAGGTGCATATTTTACTTTGTCAGGAATTGTAATTGGTGACAGAATGTTTACATTGTGTATCTTTCTCCCAAAGTTTTCCACATCTAGATCAGGTAGTTTGTTCTGTTGAAGGGACATCCAGAGAATAGCCTGGTAATGGGCACATTTCACGTTCTAACAGAAGGCTTCTGAAGTTGGTGGAAGTGTATTCAATTTTGGAGATGAAGTGTAACCCTTGCCATTTTTAGTTGCCCAAAGTTATACTCATGCTTCAAACATTGATGACACATTGGTAAGTCCATAACATGTTTGATGACATTTTTGTAGGTAGTAGGGGTAGGCAGCCCCGCCCAGGGAAGTACTACCGCCAAGGTTTCGGGAGACTCAGGGAATAGCCTGAATTCCATTTTCTCTCCCAGGCCTTGGTAGCTGGATAGATATCTTTCTGCCTCACACATCAGGGGTATCAGGAAAACCCTCTTTATATAACATACACATCCAACTTCACGTCATTGCCCTACATCGCTATCCTCTATCCATAAAACACTACTCTTCCCACTACATATCATACATGTAACACCATACACTTGCCTAATAAATATGGCAGTACAATTGTTAAGAGCAAACCTGCTGGTCCCTCGGATATCCACCCCCGGCAGGGTTGGGTCATTGACACAGGGCCCTCCCGGTCGTCATCATGCGACTGTGTCAAGAGCATTGCAACGTCCCAAAGCTGCTCGTCGGTGCAGCTTTTTCTTTAGTAATATAAGGGGACTTCACTCTAACATAAATTCTGTACACCAATTTCTTCAAGCAGAATCCCCTACTCTCCTTTTTTTGACAGAGACTCAAGTAACATCCACATCTGACACGTCTAGATTTAATTTTCCAGGTTATCAACTACTCCAAAATTTCAGACCTAAAGGAGGTGTATGTTGCTTCGCAAAAACTGAAATTGCCCTGGAGGAGGTTACTAGTTTCAATTGTCCCTATTTTGATTATTCTATATACAAATTAATTTCTGCTGGTAAATTTAAATACATATGTTGCATCTACCGTTCCCCAAATACTCCTCCAGAGCAAAGTCATTTTGATTCTCTGTCCTCACAACTCAGTGTCCTCAACTTAAATGCTTCTTCTGAAATCACTGTGTTGGGTGATTTTAATGTCCATAATGTTGAATGGCTCACTCATTCAGCCAGGACTGATGATGCTGGTCTTGAATGTGAGCTATTTGCAGACTCATTTAATCTCACTCAACTAGTCAACCAACCCACCCGTGTACCAGATAATCCTAATCATAATTCCCACCTACTGGACTTATTTTGAACAACCAATTCAGAAAATTATGATGTTACAGTGAGGTCCCCGCGTGGATCTTCTGATCACTGTCTGATACAGGCCACCTGTCTATCACCTACCACACCTTCCCACTCTGAACCTGTTTTGGTGACTAAATGGCATTACGATAGGGCAGACTGGGAGGGTCTTCAAGGTTTCTTTATTGATATTCCCTGGACCTCTTTCTTTTCTAATGATGCACACTCCACCTTGAGTCACATACAAGATTTTGTAAAAATTGGAATGGAAACTTTTATTCCTCATCAAAAGTACAGTAAAAGATCTAATCCACCTAAATGGTTTGACCATAATTGTGCTAGAGTAACTGAACAAAAAGCAATAGCCTACAATGCATACACAAGATCAAAAACACATGAAGCCTTTAATTACTTTAGAAACATCAGAAATCATGCCAAAACTGTATTAAACCTAACTAAATCAAACTTTCTCCACAAACAGGCAAATAAACTTCTAAATAATCCAAATGATACCAAAATATTTTGGTCTACTCTTAACTCATTGAAATCCAACTTCACTACTGCTTCATCCATTCCACCATTAAAATCTCCGACTGGCAATCTTGTAAGTGACCCACGAGGTAAAGCTAACCTTCTTGCGGATATTTTCTCCACCAACTCAACCTTAGATGAAATAAATCAAGATGTCCCTGTACTTAATTTTAATTCGCCTGAAATTCCCTCACTTAAGATCCACACCAGACATGTCAAAACTATTTTGCAGAATCTCTCAGTAGATAAGGCTCCTGGTCCAGATGAAATTCCTCCAATAGTACTTAAGAATTGCTCCTTGGTGCTCGCTCCTGTATTGGCAAAAAATTTCCGTCTGTGTACTCATATCTCATGCTTCCCAGTACCCTGGAAAGAAGCAAACATCCATCCAGTTCCTAAAAAAGGTGCCTCTTCAGATCCATCAAACTACAGACCAATAGCTATAACTTCCACTCTTGGTAAAGTCTTTGAAATTATATTAAATAATCACATAATTAAGCATCTTGAGAATAATAAATTAATCAGTGATAGGCAATATGGTTTTCGACGATGTCGATCAACTGCAGACATTCTTTGCCTTCTTACGCATCAAATCAACCAAGCTACAGACCAACATGGTGAAACACATACAATAGCACTGGATATATCAAAGGCATTTGATAGAGTCTGGCATCAATCCTTATTGTCGAAGATGTCACACTACGGTCTTGCATCATTTGTTCCACTAATTTCTTCTTATCTTCATAACAGAAAAATACGTGTAATGGTAGATGGCCTTTATTCTCAATTTCACTCAATAAATGCTGGTGTTCCCCAGGTATCAGTTTTGGCCCCAACTCTGTTCCTCATTCATATCAATGATCTCATATCTACCACTCATAATCCAATACATTCCTACGCAGATGACTCAACACTCCACAGTTCCTTCACATTTATCAATTCTTTCACCCAACCCGATCTTATAAATTCAAAAATAAACACTACAATTTCTCTGAACCAGGACCTTTCTAGAATTAATGAATGGGGACAAAAGAATCTAGTTTCCTTTAATGCACAGAAAACCAAGTACATTCAATTTTCTAACCGACAGAATCTCACTGACTCCCATATACTTTTTAATTATGTAAATATTCCCACTTCCCCTAGTATTAACATTCGCGGTGTAACATTAACTACTAACTTGAGCTGGACACATTATGTTAGAAGCATTGCTAAGAATGCCTCTAAAAAACTGGGACTCCTGTACAGAGTTCGAGAATTCTTCACTGACGAGCAGTTGGCTGTAATATATAAAAGTCATGTGCGTTTTCAGATGGATTACTGTTCACCTCTGTGGGGTGGAAGTGGAGTGGTTGCATTGAGGCAGTTGGACAAAATTCAAAATAAAGCTATTAGATTAATCAATAACCCTGCAATCACACAGGACCTTCCTACATTATCCATACGAAGAAATGTTGCATCCCTTGCATTATTCTACAGATATTTTCACAGCAATTGTTCCGAGGAACTTGCTTCAATTGTGCCGCCTCTCCACATCTTTCCCCGTAGAACTAGGGCAGCTGAGAGCGCCCATGAATTTACACTTTCTCCTCCACAATGCAGAACTTCTGCTTATCAGACTTCATTTATCCCCAGAGCTACTACTCTTTGGAATTCACTTCCCTCGAATTGCTTTCCACAAACTTACACTCTACAAATGTTTAAATCCAGTTGTTACAAACATTTTATGAATGGAGGATGCCTTTAGGCACATGGACCTTTTTGTTTTATCTGTGTTTTTACTTCCTCCGTTCATTGTCTCTTAAAAAAAAAAAAAAAAAAAAATATGTAAGATCTGCATTGACATTTCCAATTGCAGATAAACTATATTTTCTTGATATCAGTACTTTGATGACCATCCCCTTTCAGTTGCCAAAGTATGTTGCCACAGTATCACAACCAGACAATGCGTGAGCAGGAAGCAGATCTGCAATGATCATCTCATGTTTGTGTGCTGTTGCTCTGATATCAATTACACCTCTTCCTCTAACAGGGGACTCCATGAATACAGGAATGTTGATGTGAGCAGCCTGGTAGTAGTAAACAAGGAGGACAAAGACATCAGTGTCATCTGATAATACCTTGATGGACTTTCCTTCTTGACTGCACTTCAACACTTATTGTACAATGATGTCTGCTTCCTTGTGTGTGATAGCCAGGTCATGTCGCCTTTTGATTCTGAATCTCCACTGGGTAACGGTCTTCCCCAGTAATGACCAACTTATGAAGGCATGTGCTCTGTCTCCACATAGTTTCTCAAAGATTATGTGAATTAGATGCTTTTGTTCTCTGTCACTGTGAGTCCTACTTTCTGTGCTGGCAGAGTTGACTTAGGATGAAGGTGATATACTTTGCTAACTCCAGCGCTCATCAAAGCTCTTGCCTCTGACTTTGTGCTCTAGTCTTGGTAGCGGTCAAAGACAAGGTATACATCATACTCACAAAGATATGTGTGACGTTATTGTTTTATGTTCGAGATACAATCTTCAACAGTTCCTATTGCAGGCCAGTTGATCACTCAAAGAAATACAGAGCCATCTACGAGTAGCACTTCTGGATTTCGAGCACTTCTATTAGACATATCTACCTGGTGGTTCTTCTTCAGCTGAGACTTGTTTTTGGCAATTCTCATACCATCTTCTGAGAACATTGATAATGGCACAAGTGAAAGCTCATGTGATATAACATGTTTTACATCAATGTCCCATGAGCTTGACAGTAATCAAATAACCTGTGCGTAGATTGCATTGACATCTGTAATTTGGTTCCCATAATGGATAATTGCATGCTTTGTCGCTGCCATGGTAACCATCTTCTTTGGAATACTGTTATGAAACTCAGCTAGCAACTTCTTTTCAAATTCTTCCATCAGTTTCCTTCCAATATCCACACTTTGGTGAACGGTGATGTTTGCATTCCCAGTTTTCCCAGTAACAATGTTCACTATTTCTTTTGGGTGCTCTGAAGGATTCAATGGGTCTATGCAAACATCCAGCATCTTTCGATTCCCTTTTCTGTCTTCAGCATCTGATGTTTTTCTGGCGTTTCCCTCTTCCTTGTGTTACGATCCAGGTTCTCAAAGACACAGGGCTCTTCAACATTGGACTAGATAATGGCAAAATGCAACAACGGTAACACTAGATCCAACCCCTGCCTTAAACACTGGAAAACAAAACACCATTACCGCCCTGAGTCGTGCCTGGACAACGAGGTATCCTATGACTCGGTAACTGGTTCACACACACTAGGCTGACGCTCAATGAAACAGCCTATTCTCAAACAGTAAAAGATTACTCGATTATGTTACACAAAGAAAAGATAGTTAACGTGATTAATTAACGTTACGGTAGATACTCAAATAACTGGCACTCCTGTATTAAAGAAAGTGCAATGCTAGTCCTGCAACATCAACTGGAAACTTCTGAAATAAGTCTAATGCTGGGAAGATGTTCGTAAAGAATCTTGAACAATTATAATGCAGAATACGGGTCACAATAAATGCTAGGACATATAGTAATAATAGGCAGGCGAATAATAAAGACTGCGCAAAGGTAGTAATGCTCGACAACTAAAGAAATGCTTCGTGACACAACGCAACAGCCTACTAGGGTTGTGCAACTCAACAACAACCTCGGCTCAAAAGTGCAGTGAATAATAATGCTGCTTACATATAATAATGGGGGCTTATCTCTAACCAGTGTCTGCTCAGTTAATAAAGTCTAGCTGGGGTATCAGGGCAGGGCAACAATGGGCGAGCATGCGGCTCGTAGCCTAACGTTGTCCGAAGGTGGTATAATGAAGATTACGTTATATGACGGGGATGCTCTCTTGATAAATCTAGGTCTCTAGTACCTAGCTCTATCCTGGCGATCCCTCAGAAGTCAACACAAAGAGGCAGCACTATGTTGTGAGGGATAGGCTATGGCCCTCTCACACCACAGCGCTGTGCTCGCAAAGTAAACCCACCCGAAGACAACTTAGGCTCCCACAGTACCTGTCGATGTCGTGCAGGGCTTAGCTAACACTCTGCACACATCGGAGACAACGACACAGTAACCTTACCCCTAGTCTAGCTTTAGATAACCAAGCAGAATCACTCAACACCTTGCCAGGGAGACATATACCGGTCTACAACCTTCCCGAGAGAGGACACATACGGAAAAGTCCGTCTCTCAAAACCCTCAATAAAGCATAATACCTCCTTAACCTAATACATGGAAATATCTGAGAGCTTCGCGTACAATACGACTGGTCGACGGTGAACGTCTATGCTGAAACCAGAAGGGATGTTGAGTTTAATAAAGATTAGAGAATGAGAAAGGAGAAGTCGAGAGAGAGAAATAGTATGCAAAGTGGCGAGTATGGGGGACAGAATTGCAAAGGATGTAGGCGATACGCGTGTCAGGCAAGCTCTGAGCTGGTAAAGAACACGAGGCCGCGACGGGAAGGGACTAGTTGACCACCCGGCCGCCAACGCCGTCAGCGCCCAAGCGAGCCGCGTCATAGCTCACCCCGCTGCCAGGTGTACTCCCTCACCCTCTCTCGCTCGCCTCCCACACAAGCAACATTTATATTATAGCGAATATAAAATATAAGGCGCGATCACAGACCAAAACAAAGACCATTTCTAGACTGTCTGTGGCAACACGACACTAATTAAATAAAGCAGATCATTCTAGGACAACTGTAGCCCATCCCCCCATCCTGGCGAGCGCTAGCGAGCTGCAATGACCCTCGCAACCATTCTGCTAACGCCGGGAGGCGTCACACCCCCCCCCCAAGATATGGGATACTCAACCATGAGCCCATATCTGAACAGGCAGAATGTCGCTAGAATCTGCCACTCCTAACCACTCTGCCACTCATGGAATGCAAGCTCAGTCTCCTAAAAAAAAATACAACATTTATATATAAAAACAAATCTTATCACCCTTCCCAAATATAATACATTAATTCATAACATTGTGCTCCCAGAGCGAGCTTTAAGAAGCACAGCCTACTGAGGGAAAATCATCTGCACTCAGTACTCAGCTACAATATTATCTTAAAATTAATTATAAAAAAGAAAGAGTTTATATTTAATTTTTCATATTTTATTTTAATGTTGTTTTTGGCGGCTACTATAGATGTAACCTAATTTTCTTCTAATCAAAGCCAACAACTCCTGCCCTGCGACCCTACGCTGATGCTACACACGCGAGCCAACAAGCACCAGCGCAAAAATACACCGCGAGCCAAGACAGGAGTGTATACCAACATACTGTGGTAGCCTACCACGGATCCTCCACCCGCGACAAACAGTCCGCAATCACATTCTCACAACCGGCAATATGGCGAATGTCTAAGTTGTACTCTTGCAACATGAGCGACCATCTGGTCAGCCTCATATTCCGGTTGTGGAATTGATTGAGGAATTTAAGCGGGTGGTGGTCGGTATACACTACCACGACTGGCCCATAGGCAGGAACATAGACCTCAAAGTGTCTGAGCGCTAACACGATTGCCAGTAGTTCCTTTTCAACAACCGAATAGTTTTTCTGTGCTGAATTAAATTTCTTTGAAAAGAAACTGACTGGATGCTCAAGACCTTCCTCGTCTGTCTGCAAAAGTACGGCACCAGCCCCTACTCCGCTGGCATCAGTCGCCAACTGAAATGGTCGTTCAAAGTCCGGGGCCCTGAGGATAGGGTGAGTGCATAAAAGGTGTTTAACTACTCGAAACGCCTGCTCACACTCAGGTGCCCAGCGGAACTTTTTATCTTTGGCTAGTAGATCTGTCAAAGGAGCTAACACAGTAGAATAGCCTCTTATAAAGCGGCGGTAATACCCAATCATGCCCAAAAATCTCATGATCTGCCGCTTGGTGGTCGGCCTGGGGAACAAGTCGATAGCCTGTATCTTCTGTTGGGGCAGGCTCACCAGCCCTAACCCAACCACAAACCCCAGATACTGCACCGTGGCTTGCACAAAGTCACACTTGCCCAGATTAACCACCAAGCCTGCTTTACTAAGTTGACTAAATAAGGCTTCTATGTGCTCACAGTGACTTTGGAAATCGTTGTCATAAATGATCACGTCATCAAGGTAGACAGTACAGTTTGGGATGTCTGCTACGATGTCGTTTATTAAGCTCTGGAAAGTGGCCGGTACATTTTTCAGACCATATGGCATCACGTTGCAACGGTAAGTACTGCCATCCACCACAAACCCGCACACCTCTTTAGCCCGCTCAGACAGTGGTACTTGCCAGTAGCCTTTGACGAGGTCTACCTTGGTCAAGTACCTTGCTTTCCCGATCTTATCCACACTGTCATCCACCCGGGGAAGAGGATAGGCATTGGTGGGGGTCAACCCGTTCAACCGCCTAAAGTCAATGCAGAACCGAACTTTTCCATCAGGTTTGGGCTGCAGAGTGACAGGAGAAGTCCACCGTACTGCCCCCTTCTCGATCAAGCCTCTCGCCAGCATATACTCCAGCTCATCCCTGAGCGCTGGGAGTTTAATGGTGGCACCCGATAAGGTATCGACTTGAAGGGGGTGCTCTCCTACATCGACGTCATGCACCGCTTGAGTAGTGAGGCCTGGGTGCTCGGCAAATACAGTGGGGTATGAATCGAACAGGCGCTGCACTGCCACCTGCTGTTCCTCCGGCAGTTGCGCCAGAGCATCATGCGCACATTGGCTCGAATTCCCCGCCCACTGATCAGCCGAGACATGACAATCCCAGTTATCATCCACCTGATCATTGCTGCCCCCCTCTCCTTCTCCACCATGACCGCAGCAGGTCAACACAGGGACAGCTAGTGACTCAGGTGGGCGCCTCACATACTCCTTCAACTAATTAATGTGGCATAGTTGGTTACGCTTCTTCCGGTCTGGAGTGGCAACGAGGTAATCTAGATCGGAGATCTTTGACACCACCCGATAAGGCCCAGCGTACTTGGCAGCCAGAGGATGACCTGACAAAGGCAACAGGACCAACACCTCTTGACCTACCTGAAACTCCCGGAGTTTCGCCTTAGTATAGTACCTGTCCTTCATACGGGCCTGCGAACTCACCAAATTACGCCCGGCCAGCTCCAGACTTCTAAGCATTCTCTCTCTGCTCTCGAGGACGTATCTCAACATAGAACATGGCTTAGCGGTACCCTCCCAAATCTCCTTCACCATGTGGAAAGGGCCCCTCACCTAATGCCCGAAAACAAGCTCATTCGGACTGAAACCGAGACTCTCTCCAGGTACTTCTCTTGCCGCGAACAAAACATACGGCAGACCAAGGTCCCAATCCTTTCCGTTCTCTGCGCAATAACATCGAAGCATGCTTTTCAGCGTGGCATGCCACCTCTCCAACACCCCTTGACTCTCCGGGTGATACGCAGAAGAGACGACAGTGCTGATGCCATGCTGAATCATAGTTTGTTTGAACAGATTAGATGTAAAATTAGAACCTTGGTCCGATTGCACCTCTTGCGGGTGACCATACCGCGAGCAATACAAGAGCAGGTTCCGGACAACAGTTTTCGCCGTGCCATTTCTCATTGGATATGCATCAGGATAACGAGTGGCCACATCCATGATAGTTAATAGAAATTTATTACCGGCACTAGTAGGGGGTAGGGGTCCGACCATATCAATGATGACCTTACTGAAGGGCGGTCCACTGACAGGAATGGGGTGCAACGGGGCTCTCGGAATTGTTTGGTTAGGTTTTCCAACCCTCTGGCACGTATGACACCTTGCTATCCAGGTTACCACCTGCCCCTTCAACCCCGGCCACCAAAACAATTTTTCTAAAGCCGCCACCGTTTTTCTCACCCCTAGATGTCCTGCCAGTGGTATGTCATGCGCCAACCTCAGTAGGCTATCCCTGCACTCCCGTGGCACCACCAACTGGTCCACTACTCCGGACCCCTCTTGCCAACTACGTTTAGGGTCTTGAAAACGCCTATAGAGGATGCCTTCTCAATAAACAAAATCTCCTGGCTGTGCATCGCCGTCCTCGTCGAGCTCTACAGCTCCATTAGCACACGTTTGGAGCTCAGGGTCCTCTAGTTGCAACCGACGTATATCTGAGGGTGGCAAGCGATCTAACTGCTCCCGGAGCAATGCATGACCTTCCCCTATACTGGGCTGCTCCCTCTGTCTCTCTCGATGTACATAACGTTGCTGTCGTGGAGACTCGTCATGCCCAGCCTCGTCACTCTCGATGACAGGCCCAGGGGCTACTCCAGAATTAAGTAATGGTGCTAATACTGAATCACCCAGGAGAGCCGCCGAGTCAAAACTCTTAAAACCAACTCCAGCTTTAGCCTCCTCCTGTTGATCGTTCCTCCGCTGGTCTGAAGACGGAGGACTAGGCTGTGACACTTTAGATGCCCGAGCTCGGGTGACAACACACGCCATGGGTTGTGTCTGGCACCGCTCGACCCACTCTTGCTCTTCCCTACTCACGTCGGCCGGCCTCTCGGCAACGACTAAGGGTAGAACCTCAGAAGCGGGCATTGCAAAGTCGTTGCCGAGAAGAAGGTCGACGCCCTCCACTGGCAGTTTCTCCACAATCCCGACATCCAATTCACGTGCCACACCATCCACCTCCAACTCCAACCGCACCAGCGGGTATGACCGAGTTGCATTAATATCCTGCACCACCACCACCCGAGCCGCGTTTATAGGGTAGCCAGTCAAGTTTTTCATCAGAGTCTGGGAAGCACCTGTATCACGCAAGACCTCTACTCCATGCTTGGCATGGACGCAACACATCACGCAACCCCGCCCTCTATGGTCTCAAAAAACATCCTGAGCAGGGTTCGAGCCTCCCAGGTGCTTCTGCATTGGCTGTGCCTCAGCCTCTGACGAACTGCCCCGGGCAAACTCAGATGACTTCGGAGACACACCAATGTTGCAGGCCAAAGACACAGCTGCTGTAGGTGGTTTGCTAGGACAGACTCTTGCAAAGTGCCCCTTTTTATGACAATGATAACACTCCAACTTCCCTTTGGGCTTCCCTTGGTACTGGGAAGGGCCCGGCCCCTTCTTAAATGGGACGGTGCTAGTCTTGTGGTCAGTCTTGGTGTCATGGCTCTTGTACTTGTTTGCATAAGGTATATCACTAACTCGGGGGGGTGGGGCGTCACGCCCCTTGTTACCTGCCTCACTACGCTGGGCAGACCCGCACCCACGAATTAGTGATAGCCGGAGGTCAGCCATCTCAGCTGCCTCCTGTAGAGTTTTTGGTTGCTTTTCTTTCAGGTTTAACGTCAGGTCGCCGCCCGTGCATTTGAAAAACTGCTCTAAAAGCACCAACTGTTTAATGTCGTCAAACGTAGTAGCTTTCTCCGACCTCAGCCAATTCCCAAAAGCATCGGACAGCTCCCGGGCATGTTCCAAAAAGGTGCTCTCCCGACCCTTGGTAACACCCCGGAACTTCAACCTGTACGTCTCTGGTTGTAGTTCGTATGCTCTCAGGACAGCCTCCTTGAGTTCCTCATAGATAATACACGACTCTATAGGCAATGCATCATAAGCCTCGAATCCCTTGCCCACAAGTCTAGAGGAAACAAGGGCTGCCCACTTCTCCCCAGGCCACTGGTGGATCTGGCACTTCTTCTCGAATCTCATGAAAAATTCGGTGACACCCGACTCATCAAATACAGGGACTAGCTTCAACAGGTGCGACAAAGACTGATCATGCCCACAATTCCCACCACCGAGACGTTGCCCTGTCGTTTCCACCCGAGTCTTCTCAAGATCGATATCTGCCCGGTACCTGGTAGACTCAGCCTCCGACTCGGATTTTATTCTCGAGATCCGTCTGTTGTTTAGCCTTAGCGAGTTCGAGATCCGTCTGTTGTTTAGCCTTAGCGAGTTCGAGATCAGCCTGACGCTTAGCCTCTATCTTAGCGAGTTCGAGACGTTCTTCACGCTCAGCCTGCATCTTAGCCATCTCAATCTGGAAGAGCATTTCTGTAGTGAAACTTTGAGGAGGAGGTGCAACTATTGGAGGCCCACCCAGCGATCCTAAACCACGCTGCCAGCGGCTATCGGCCTGCGGGAACGTACTAAACTCCGGCATCCTAGAGGTCCCGATGGGAGTAGAGTGGAGGGGGGGCTCGTGCAGAAGTCCCCGAGCACCCTCTCCACCCTGGACCTCACTAGCCGCCCCCAGTACGCAAGCCCTCAAATCGTTCTTCTTGATGCCATGAGCCACCTTAAGCCCCATGAGGGGAGCCAAACACTGTAGACCATACTTGCTAATTCCCTCTAGTCGATCAGCTGTTATAGGCACCTCCAAAAACTTCTTTGCGGCCTCCTCACTAGTTACTAACCCCCCTGGCATCTGCCCATCAGAGCCTACATCATTCCCTGAACTCTCAGTATGATCTGATTCGTCTCCCATTGTGTCCACCAAAAATTCTCACGTTTATAAAAAAAAAAAAAAAAAGTACCCAAGCTCCTATGTAGCACTATTCACTTGCCAAAAATGTCTGAAGACTCTCAAGTGCTATACTACTTTGCCAAAAAAAAATTAACGTGCCCACTATATTCCTCAATAAAACAAATGACCACAACAATCCTGCAATTATCTCTTAGTTCACAAGATCCTGAGCTAGGTCGCCATTTGTTACGATCCAGGTTCTCAAAGACACAGGGCTCTTCAACATTGGACTAGATAATGGCAAAATGCAACAACGGTAACACTAGATCCAACCCCTGCCTTAAACACTGGAAAACAAAACACCATTACCGCCCTGAGTCGTGCCTGGACAACGAGGTATCCTATGACTCGGTAACTGGTGCGCACACACTAGGCTGACGCTCAATGAAACAGCCTATTCTCAAACAGAAAAAGATTACTCGATTATGTTACACAAAGAAAAGATAGTTAACGTGATTAATTAACGTTACTGTAGATACTCAAATAACTGGCACTCCTGTATTAAAGAAAGTGCAATGCTAGTCCTGCAACATCAACTGGAAACTTCTGAAATAAGTCTGATGCTGGGAAGATGTTCGTAAAGAATCTTGAACAATTATAATGCAGAATACGGGTCACAATAAATGCTAGGACATATAGTAATAATAGGCAGGCGAATAATAAAGACTGCGCAAAGGTAGTAATGCTCGACAACTAAAGAAATGCTTCGTGACACAACGCAACAGCCTACTAGGGTTGTGCAACTCAACAACAACCTCGGCTCAAAAGTGCAGTGAATAATAATGCTGCATACATATAATAATGGGGGCTTATATCTAACCAGTGTCTGCTCAGTTAATAAAGTCTAGCTGGGGTATCAGGGCAGGGCAACAATGGGCGAGCATGCGGCTCGTAGCCTAACGTTGTCCGAAGGTGGTATAATGAAGATTACGTTATATGACGGGGATGCTCTCTTGATAAATCTAGGTCTCTAGTACCTACCTCTATCCTGGCGATCCCTCAGAAGTCAACACAAAGAGGCAGCACTATGTTGTGAGGGATAGGCTATGGCCCTCTCACACCACAGCGCTGTGCTCGCAAAGTAAACCCACCCGAAGACAACTTAGGCTCCCACAGTACCTGTCGATGTCGTGCAGGGCTTAGCTAACACTGCACACATCGGAGACAACGACACAGTAACCTTACCCCTAGTCTAGCTTTAGATAACCAAGCAGAATCACTCAACACCTTGCCAGGGAGACATATACCGGTCTACACCCTTCCCGAGAGAGGACACATACGGAAAAGTCCGTCTCTCAAAACCCTCAATAAAGCATAATACCTCCTTAACCTAATACATGGAAACATCTGAGAGCTTCGCGTAAAATACGACTGGTCGACGGTGAACGTCTATGCTGAAACCAGAATAGAGAATGAGAAAGGAGAAGTCGAGAGAGAGAAATAGTATGCAAAGTGGCGAGTATGGGGGACAGAATTGCAAAGGATGTAGGCGATACGCGTGTCAGGCAACCTCTGAACTGGTAAAGAAAACGAGGCCGCGACGGGAAGGGACTAGTTGACCACCCGGCCGCCAACGCCGTCAGCGCCCAAGCGAGCCGCGTCATAGCTCACCCCGCTGCCAGGTGTACTCCCTCACCCTCTCTCGCTCGCCTCCCACACAAGCAACATTTATATTATAGCGAATATAAAATATAAGGCGTGGTCACAGACCAAAACAAAGACCATTTCTAGACTGTCTGTGGCAACACGACACTAATTAAATAAAGCAGATCATTCTAGGACAACTGTAGCCCATCCCCCCATCCTGGCTAGCGCTAGCGAGCTGCAATGCCCCACGCAACCATTCTGCTAACGCCGGGAGGCGTCACACTTGTGTGTAACTTTAACTCTTTGGTAATCACTTTCACCTTTTTCCATGTCACTGAGGCTTGCAAGAACCTCCCCACAGATGTGTCGACTCAGGGCCCAGACTTTAAGGGCCTCAGGAATCAGTATTATTCCTATTATCCCTCCTTTACCGTGCCCATATCGCATGTATGTTGACTCAATATACTGGTCGCTTCAAATTCCATTCCATATTCCTTGGAGATGATGCATGTTACAACCGGCACTATGAAATAAACAAGAGCCCTTAATATTGGACTAGATGATAGGCTATATCTGCAACAACGGTACGCTAATTCCAAACCCTCGAACTATTACGCCGGTGAACAAAACACTTAAACCCTCCAGAGTTAATCTACTGGATAACGTGGTATCAATTAACTGGGTTTTAGTGCACTTCTACAAAGGCTTTCCGGTGACGGCAAAGCCTACTCACAACAGAAGTACTTTACGTTAATAAAATGCTCTCAAGTAATAACAATGCTTAAATAAACTATAACGAAATTTAATAAAGGAGTATATGCTTACGTTAACTTTAGTGTGAGTCTGTACTCAACACTAAACTCTTCAATGCTCTATGAAAACACTGGAAGTCTAGTCCTACAGCAAACAGATATGGAATCTTCTGAAAACGTCTGATGCTCTAAGATGCTCGTCGAATATAGAACAGAAATAATGCAGGGGCAGGACACCAAAGCGTGTATCTTAAATACACCAACAAGTAGGATACATATATAAAACAAGGGAGTGCAACAACTCTGTGACAGCACTAATAATAGCCACTCAAAACAGTACTTCCTTAGCCAAAGTAACAGCCATGCTGGGTTGTGCACCAAGCATCAACCTAGGCTAAAATAATATGTGAATAATTCCTAAAGCATACACAGTTAAAGTTAATAAACACAATGCTGTCTTTATTACTAATAAAGCCTAGCAGCGGCATAAAAGGTACCAGGAGGCTAGGCAGAGCGCAAGCATGCTCGTAGCCTACTGTCTCCCCTTGAACAGATTTCCCTTATGTTACGTTAAGTGACTAGGAGGCTCTCTTCGTAAGTCCAGATCTCAAGTATCTGGTCTTACCCTGGCGCTCCACAAAGGTCATCAAAATGAGGTAGCAAGCATACAAGTAAGAGTAGGCAAAAGCCCTTCGCTTGTATACTGCTACACTCGCAAAGGAAAAATATGCACAAGGGTTACAGGCTACCTAACTCCGTCGAAGTCGTACAGGCTCTGACTTGCCATATACAAAACTCAGACAACGACCAAAGATACCCTCCACTGTCTACCATTAAATATTAACAAAGAACAACTCAATAATTAGAAGCACCCAATGATAATATGATTCCATGTGACTATGACTAATAAACCCTAAAGCTAGTGCAAAACATATATGTGAGAACTGGTGCTGATAATACGACTGGCCGACTATGGAAGTTGTATGCAGAACCAGAAGGGATAAGTAATTGAATAAAGATAAGAAGTATTGGAAAAGAAGAAGTTCAGAGAGAGAAACAGTAGTACAGGGGGTTAGATTGGGGACAGATTGCAAGGGACGTCTAGGACCAAGCACACCATGCCAAGCTCTCAGGAGACACGCGGGTAGGAGCCCCCCAGCACCATCCTGAGACAGCGGCACCCAATCACAGACCACTACGTCATGAAGAGCAGGCGTCATATGACGCGCCAGGCCCGCCGGCCAATCACGAGCGTGGGAAACTCCGCCCGAGCGAGGAAGGCACACGTACACACACACGCACATAATACCACCTTGCTGCCTCCTTCGTTCTCTCTCTCCCTGCAATTCACACTACATATCTTATACTCTATCACTGATATAAAATACTTCCAAGTGTCACAGACAAGAATAAAGACCACCACTGATCTGTCTGTGACATCATGAATACTAAGAAAGAAAAAACATCATTCTACGATTATTATAGCCCATTTCACTGCCCTGGCGAGCGCTAGCGAGTACGAGCACATTCTGGCAAGCTGGCCAGCGTAACACCCCGCCCAATATGTGGGACGTTTTAACCTCGGGTAAACGCCACATCTGACCAGACAGAATGCTCATAAACCCCGCCTCACCCAGCTACTCCCCCAAGTTGTGAAAACAAGGCACAATCACAAACAGAAAACACTTAATTATATAAAAAAAAATCTACACAACAGTTCACCAAAATAATAGTATCACTTAAAAATATTACGCTCAACGAGCAAGCTTCAACAAGCCTAGCCTACTAAGACAAAACTCAGAATGTCTTAGATTCTTGCTGTAACATACTGCACTTATATACTATCAAAAGAAAGAGTTTTTATGTGAGTTTTTTGTATTATTTTTAATAGTGTTTTTGGCGGCTTTGCACTACAGGGGCAAGCCTAATTTTTCTCCACTCTCAAACAAACACTGACTGAACGGCGAGGGTGCTCCTTAAGACATACCCTCCCGTGACAACCAATCAGCCAGAACATTATCAGTGCCCTTAACATGCCACACATCCAACTTATGTTCCGGCAGCAAAACAACACCTGACACTGATAAACTGCCCAGTCCATCACAAGACTGGCACTTCTCTTTGCTCTTTCCGGCAACGGGACCTGCCAATAACCTTTCACTAGTTCTACCTTAGTGATAAGCGAGGCAGCCCCGATGCGGTCTATGGGATCGTCAACTCTGGATAAGGTATAGGCGTCTGCCAGGGATGCTGCACCAACACTCTTGCAAACAACACAAACACGGATCTTGCCACTCAACTCAGGTTGCAAAGTCACTGGCAACGACCACTCACGATATCCTTTATTCCTCAGACCCTTTTCCAACATGTAGTTCAGCTCTGCTTTCACGACAGGCTGTCGAGCAGGATTTATATGGTAGGGAGCCAATTTGAGCCTTGCACTGTCTCCAGCCTCCATGTCGGGTTCTACCCCGTACATCAGGGCTGGAGAATCAACAAACATGCGGACGTACTGCCACAGCCTAGTAAACAACTTCTCTTGGCACTTAGGAACAAGAGGTTGCAACTTATCTCGAAGAACAACATGCCTAGTGCCCTCCCACAACCCAGCCGGGACCATAGTTTCTACACTATAGTCTCCCTCCTTCTCCACCTTTGTCCCTAGAACAGCCAGGTCATGAGAGGGACAATCTGTACCACCTGTGCAGTCACTTGATCCTCAGTGTTTTGGAGGACAAGCAACCTAGAAGGGTCACTAGATCTGTTGTTGCTTGATTTCCTTTGTACTCCTTTGTACTCCCATAGTTCATAATTGCTAAGGCTTCCCCGCCGATACCGTACATGCGCACCCCCGCATTCCTTGCGACTACACCTGCCGACGCAGCATCACCGCCTTCAGCGCCACGGCCAGATAGTCGGTCTATGGTAGGGCTGTTGCATTCGACTAGAGCAGCATTGGGAGGCTATGTGACGACCGGGCGCATCCACTCCACAGCCAACCTCACCAATCTGCTCAATGTCCTGATTCTGACCACCACCCTTAGCAGCCATGGGTCGACCCTGACCTGACAACCATGCCAAAGCCTCGTCGCCCACCTTGAACCACGTGCACCGCATGAGTTGTGAGGCCTGGGTGCTCGGCACAAACAGTGGGGTATGAACCGAGCAGAGGCTGGATCGCTGCACGCTGCTGCTCAGGAAGGTGCTCAAGCGCTTCCACAGTCACCTGACTCGTGTCCCCCGCGAACTGCTCCGCCGAGACATGACAATCCCAACTTTCCTCCACCTGTGCCCCACTGACCCCCTCTCCTTCTCCACCTCGGCTGCTGCAGACCAACACAGGGACAGTAGGCTGCTCAGCTGGTTGCCTCACAAACTCCTTTAACAGGTTCACATGACATGCTTCCCCGTCCTCATCGAGTTCAATAGCCCCTGTTACGACTGGGGTTCAAATATATCAGGGCTCTTATTCATTGGACTAGTAATGGCATAAATGTTACAACGGAAAGCGCTAGCTCCAACCTCTGATGTATATTCCCAGTGAACAAAGAACACAAATACTCTACAGAGTTCTATATGCAATAATAGGCTATCAAACTCTCAATAAATGTGCGTCTACTCTAGGCTTAATGTTATGTGAAAACAGCCTATTACTACCTATAACCGAAGGTGCTTGGTTATGGTATGCAAAGTAAGGTGGTAAGAGAAGTTACAGCTTACGTTACTTTAATCAATAAATGTCAGGCACTCCTGCATGAAAGAAAGTGCACTAAAGTCCTTCAACACTAACAAGGAATCTTCTTTAAATGTTAGATGCTATAAAGATGCTCGTATCGGAAATGGAACCCAAAAAGGCAGGCAGCGGAACAATGCTCGTGCAGGCTATGCACACAAAAAGGCAGAATATATAATGCCGTCGGAGCCAAGAATATCCTAAACACTACAACAATAATAATCGCCACGACAATGCAGTATTCCTATCAACAAAAAGAGCCTAAGTCGTTTGTGTCTCCATACATCAAACTAGGCTGCGAAATGCTTGTGTAATCATAAATGGGTATGCATAAAAAGAGTAATTAGGTTAATATACTTAATGTCTACTGTGACTGATAAAGTCTAGCTAGAGTCAATGATACGAGATACTGGTGCGCATGGCATGCCGCATAGCCTAGTGCAAATCTCAAGTCTGTGCGTCAAATATTACGTTATAATGAAGGGTAGCTCTCTTGAGAAACCTTAATACCGAAGTATTAAGCGTTCTCCTGGCGTACCTCAAAGACAAACAACGAGCTTAGAACAGTGCAGAATGGTATAGGCAAAAAGCCCTCATTCGTGCATGCTCTACTCTCAATGGCACACAGACTAGAATTTACTCAATCAACTCCAGTTCTCAGGTATGTCGTGCAGCTTTTTCCTAAAGCCAGCACTCATAGGAAACAATACCTTATAATATCAGACTCCTAGTCTAGCATTATCTAATCCAGCAGAACACTAATACTGATAGGAAGCGGTACTAAACAATATGAATGCCAACCAATGCTTCGTGATCCACTTATCTTAACAACTAACATACATGGGTTATATCAGACCTTAACGCACAATACAACTGGCCAGCATGAAGCTGATTTTGCAGAGTTACCAGAGGGGGTATAATATTAATAAAAGGTGGTGAAAGATATGAAAAAGAGAGAGGTAGGCAGAGGAAAAGATTCTCAGGTACAGAGCAGGGGACAGGTAGCAAGGGATGAGATAGATGCGTTCTAGAAACCAGATCTGAGGGAGAGAGTGGCGAGGAACTGTATATATACTCGCACTAGCTCGAGGCGCGTGGGAAAAAAGCGGTTACAAGTCCTCTAGCCACTAGCAAGGAAGCTCAGCATGGTAAGGACCTCTCTCAACCAACCCCCACGAGGCAGCCAGCCGTGACGTCATCGAGCGGGACAAAAACACTGCGCGCTCCGTCTCACTCTGTTCTACTCTCTCTCTCTCTCTCCCAGATCCCATTATTATATTACTAGTTAATGATAAAACATATACTTTACAATTAAATATATAAAGCCTTGACATGGGTGAAAACAAAGAGCCTTTCTGGACTGCCCATGACACAAGCTTTCATATGAAATAAAGCACACTCTAATACATAAACTGTAGCCCCATCCACTGCCCTGGCGATCCTAGCGAGTCACTGTAGGACAAGCCATGCGGTTCTAACAGAGTGGTTAACGTCACACCCCCCCCAAGATTTTTCTCAGAGGCCCCAAGGCTCACAAAAATCTGATGGTTAGAACCCATGCTATATCTCCACTTCCCGTCACCCAGCGGCAGTAAAATATCTGGCACAGTTCTTCAACAAAACATTTTTCAAAATTATAACCCTCCCCAACACCATAGGGTAAATTATATGTAGTTATGCTCCTCAAGAGCGAGCTTCTCTAGCCCAGCATTCTGAGAGGAGTGCAACTCAGAATTACTGCTATAACATACTAACAAATTCAACTATCAAAGAAAGAGTTTTTATTTGATTTTTATGTTTATAATTTGTTTATTTCGGCTGCACTATAGGGGCAAGCCTAGTTTTTTCTTCTATACCAAACGCTCTACTCCTGCTTTACGACCCAATACGCTGGGCTACAACCGCGAGCCAACAAGCACCAAGCGCAAAATACTATCCAAACTAAAGCAGGAGGCTACCCGTGTGTCAATCTACCCAGGATCATATACCCTTGAACGACCATCTGCAACCACGTTGTCACAACCGGCAATATGGCGTATGTCCAGGTTATATACCAATAACCTTAGTGACCACCTGGTCAGCCTCATATTCCGATTGTGAAACTGGTCCAAGAACTTGAGAGGGTGATGATCTGGGTAAACTACAACGACCGGACCATAGGCTGGAACACAGACCTCGAAATGCCTCAGAGCAAGTACAACCGCCAGCAGCTCCTCCTCGACAACAGAGCAGCTCCCCTGGGCCGAATTGTACTTCTCCGAGCAGAAACTAACAGGATGCTCCAGCCCATCATCGTCATTTTCCACAAGGACGGCACCAGCCCCCACACCACTAGCCTCCGTTGCTAGTTGGAAAGGTAGGCTAAAGTCAGGGGCCCTGAGGATCGGGTGAGTGCACAACAGGTGTTTTACTTCTCTAAACACCTTCTCACACTCAGGCGCCCATTTGAACTTCTTATCCTTCCAGTTATCCTCCACCTGAGCTTGACTGTCCCGTTCTCCTTCTCCACCTTGACTGCTAAACGTCATCACAGGCACAGTGAGAGGCTCAGGGGGGTGCCTCCCATACTCCTTCATGGGATTAACATGACACAACTGATTACGCTTCCGTCTGTCTGGAGTGGCTACCAAGTAAACCAGGTCCGATGGCTCCTCCACCACCCTATAAGGACCAGCGTACTTCGCGGATAAGGGGTGACCTACAAGGGGCAGTAGAATCAACACCTCCTGACCCACGTGAAACTCCCTGAGTTCAACCTTGAGGTCGTACCTGTCCTTCCTGAGGGCCTGAGAGCTAGTCAAATTACGGCCAGCCAACTCCAGACTGCACAACATCCGTTCTCGACTGTTGAGGACACACTTGAGCATAGAACAAGGTTTTTCTGCACCCTCCCATACTTCTTCAACCATATGGAGAGGCCCTCTGACACGGTGTCCAAAGACGAGCTCATTAGGGCTGAATCCCAAACTCTCCCCAGGTACCTCCCGCACAGCACACAAAACACATGGCAGGCCGAGATCCCAATCCTTCCCACTCTCAAAGCAACAACAACGAAGCACAGATTTCAAGGCGGAGTGCCATCGCTCTAACACACCCTGGCTCTCCGGATGATACGCAGAAGACACAACCCCAACAATCTCATGCTGCGGCATTGCTTGGACAAAGAGGCTAGCAGTGAAGTTGGGTCCCTGGACTGACTGAAGCCCCTGCGGATATCCATACCGGGAAAAATACACTAGCAAGCTTCGGACCACCGTCTTCGCCGACCCATTTCTCATAGGGTACGCGTCAGGGTACCTTGTTGTTACATCTCCCGACTGTGCATCACTGTCCTCCTTCAACTCTTTCGTCTTTTTAAGCCCATCCTCTGCCTTTTCCACAACAGTTACTGGGTCTTCTTCAGACTCGATATTTGGTCCTAATACTGAGTCCCCGAGAAGGACCGTTGATACTAAACTCTCAACCGCATCAACTTCCAACCCCTTCTCGGTACCCTTCCTCCGCTGATCTAAAGATTGTTGACCAGAATGTGACTCCCTGGATGCAGGATCTCCAGTGACAACACACGCCATAGGCTGCTCCGGACACTTCTCAACCCACTCCTGCTCCTCCCTACTCACGCCGGCCGGCTTCTCGGCAACGACCAAGGGTGGAGCCTCAGAAGTAGGTCCCGCAAAGTCGTTGCCGAGAAGGAGGTCGACGCCCCCAACAGGTAACTTCTCCACAATTCCTACATCCAGGTCCCGAGTCACACCATCAACTTCCACCTTCATTCTTACAAGCGGGTATGACCTTGTCGCATTAACTCCCTGAACCACAACCACCCGCGCCGTATTGACAGGTTTACCAGTGAAATTTCTCAACAGTGTTTGCGATGCCCCAGTGTCACGCAAAATTCTCACCTCATGTCTTCTACCCCCCCACTCCACACAACCGAGTCCCCTGTGGTCACTAAAGGCATCACGGACAGGGAATAAGCCTTCCGGATCCTTCTGCACTGGCAGTGTATTTACCTCGGAAGAAATGCCTCTAACAAACTCCGATGTCCTCTTGAACACTCCAATGCCGTGAGCAAAAGACACGGCTGCCGGAGGAGGTCGACTAGGGCACTCATTTTTTTTTTTTTTTTTTTTTTTTTCTATGTGATTGAGGGAGGCAAAAGGCATAACTGCCTATAGCGAGTGCCTCCCCCATATTTGAAAGAGTGACAGGGCCAAAATCAAGGGACGTTCGAGCCAAAATGCCTGGACACACGGAGTTTGAAGCAATTTAAGTCATAGGAAGAGGGAAAGACTGATTCTGGGAGAGAGTTCCAGAGCTCAGCTGTTGAGTAGAAGAAAGTTTGAGAGTAACGTTTCACTCTTGGGTTGGAGAGTTGCACAGAGTAGGGGTGGGATTGAGTTGCAAGACGGGTACCACGTGCCCTACGTAAAGGAGGTGGTATGCACTGGGATAGCTCTGAGGAACACTGATTATTATAGTAGCGATAGAATAGCGAGAGAGATGCAACATTGCGGCGGAGAGAGAGAGATTGCAGAGAGTTGGTGCGTGGACGGGAGTTAATGATACGAAAGGCCTTCCTTTCAACTTTGTCTAGGAGAGCAGTGTGAGAGGAACCTCCCCACACATGTGAACAATACTCAATACAAGGGCGCACTATGCCCCTGTACAGAGCAAGAAGCTGTGCAGGGGAAAAGAACCCCCTAAGGCGGTTGAGCACACCCAGCTTCTGGGAGGCTGCCTTAGCAAGATTGGTAATATGGTCCTTCCAAAATGAGAGCAGAAGAAAAAGAGACACCAAGAATATTGAGAGAAGATGAAGGGTTGATTTTTGTATTGTTGAAGAATAAGGGATAGTCCGCTGGAAGATCCTGACGGGTATAGATGGAGAAATTGGGTTTTGGAAGCATTAAAGTTAACAAGGTTTTCTCTGCCCCAATTGGAAATAGTATTTAGATCAGAATTTAAGAGTTCTATGGCTTCATTACGTTTGTCGTTGAGGGATTGCTGGCTGGGGCGTTCTGAAAAACTAATGGAGTAGTGCAAGGTTGAGTCGTCTGCGTATGAATGGATGGGAATTAAGGTACAGTTAAGGAGATCATTTATAAAAATTAGAAAGAGAATAGGAGATAGGACAGAGCCCTGAGGAACACCGGAGTTTATAGAGTGAGGAAGTGAACAATGGCCGTCCACAACCGCGGCTATGGAACGGCCGGAAAGGAAATTAGAGACAAAGGCACAGATGGAGGGATAGAAACCGAAGGAGGGTAGTTTAGAAATTAAAGATTTATGCCAGACTCTATCGAAGGCTTTCGATATGTCTAGTGCAATAGAAAAAGTCTCACCGAAGTCCCGAAAGGAGGATGACCAAGAGTTAGTAAGATATGAAAGAAGATCACCAGTAGAGCGACCCTTAAGGAAGCCATACTGGCGATCTGAGAGCAGATTATGAGAAGAGAAATGCTTAAGAAATTTGGAAGCAAGAATAGTTTCAAAAACTTTAGAAAGACAAGAGATAAGAGCAATTGGACGATAGTTGGAGGGTTGAGAGCGGTCACCCTTCTTTGGGACAGGTTGAATGTGACCAAACTTCCAGCATGAAGGGAAGACGTTAGAGGATAGACAGAGACGAAAGAGTTTGCCTAGGCAGGGAGTCAGCACGGAAGCACAGTTTTTGAGAACAACAGGAGGAACACCGTCCGGACCGTACGCCTTATTAGTGTTAAGCCCAGAGAGGGTAGAAAGTACATCTTTAGAAGAGATTAGGATATTAGGCATAAGTAAGAGAGAGGAGGGCGGAGAGGGAGGAATAGCACCGGAATCATCCAAGGTGGAGTTTCTAGCAAAAGTTTGAGCGAAGAGTTTAGCTTTGTCAGAGGAAGAAGTGATGGTTGTGCCATCAGAGTGGGAAAGGGGAGGGAAAGACGAGGAAGAGAAATTGTTGGAGAGGTTTTTGGCTAGATGCCAGAAAGCTTGGGAAGAGCTAGAGTTGGATAGTTCAGTGCATTTATTATTGATGAAAGAGTGTTTGGCAAGTCGAAGAACAGATTTGGCTTGATTCCGGGCAGAAACATAGGAAGAATGAGAGTCTTGAGTTTTAAGGCGTCGGTACCGTTTGAATGCTTCCTCCTTATTGCGGACAGCAGTAGAACAGGCGTGAGTAAACCAAGATTTTTTAGCATTAGTCTGAGAGAAAGAGAATGGAATGTATGCTTCCATGCCCGATAGGATTACCTCGGTAATGCGTTCAGCACTCTCCGAGGGTCCTCGGCCATGGAAGCAGAAATCATTCCATGGGAAATCAAAGAAGTACTGCCGAAGAGCCTCCCAGTCGGCAGCGCCAAAGTGCCACAAGCGCCGCCGGCTAGGAGGATCGGGTGGCTGTACTGGAGAGATAGGACAGGTGACAGAGATAAGTTTATGGTCGGAGGAGCCCAAAGGAGAGAAAAGATCGACAGTATAAGAAGAAGGGTTAGAAGTTAGAAACAGGTCAAGAATGTTGGGCCGATCTCCGATGCGATCCGGGATACGGTGGGTTGCTGAACTAACTGCTCTAGGTCATTTAGGATAGAAAAGACGTAGGCTTGTTCACCAGGTGGATCAGTAGTGTGAGAGGAGAGCCAATGGCGGTGGTGAACGTTGAAATCTCCTAAGATGGAGATTTCTGAGAAAGGAGAAATGGATAGAATGTGTTCCACTGTAGAGTTTAGATAGTCAAAGAATTTGGGAAAGTTGGTAGAGTTAGGGGAAAGATAGACAGCACAGAAATATTTAGTAAGAGAATGACAGGAAAGTTTGAGCCATAAAGTTGAGAATTCAGAGGAGTCGAAATCGGGAACACGAGAGCAAGTGAGTTTGTTGTGCACATATGCACAACATCCGCCTTTGGCTTTGAAACTAGGATAGAGAAAGTAGGAGGATACAGAGAAGGGGTTGCTGGATGTTGCTACAGACACCTGAGTTTCGGTGAGGAAGAGAAGATCAGGTTTGTAGGAGGAGAGATGGTGCTCAACAGAGTGAAAGTTAGAGGAAAGTCCGCGAATGTTGCAGAAATTAATAGAAAAAGTAACAGGCCGAGGTCCAGGTAATTGTGTGGGGTCGTCAGGGGATGGTCGGTCGGGTGAGGGGGCATTTATGGTCCCCCCCCCTGGGGACTCCGAGGCTGGGCTACAATTCATCATTTTTTTTTTTTTAAATTTTGGTGTGGAAGAATGAAGTGTGGTGTGCATGTTTAGTGTAGTGAAGTGGATAGGAGGAGGAGGTGTTTGTGAGAGCTAGCTGGATTGCTCTCAGTGTAAATGAGGCACAAAGAAAATCAGTAAGAGAGGCCAAGCAAGTGAAACAGGAGTTCCAGCGACTCTTTATCACATGCCTATAACCTCACCTGGGTCTAGCCCTGATCGATTGGTGCCTACAATCTCCCCACACAACAGGGGGAGGATAACGGTCCTTAGCACTTACATCGCACTTCTGTGAGGACCCGCAACCCCGAATCAACGACAGCCGTCGATCAGCCATTTCTGCTGCTTCGACTAGAGTTCTTGGGTTTTTCTCCTTTAAGTTCAAAGTTAGATCACCGCCTGTGCTCTTAAAGAACTGCTCCAACATCATTAACTGCTTAATTTCATCAAATGTTGTGACAATCTCAGATCGGAGCCAGTTCCCAATAGCATCGGACAAGTCCCGGGCGTGTTCCAAAAAGGTGCTATCTCTTCCCTTAGTTACACCCCGGAACTTCAAACGGTACGTTTCTGGTTTCAGTTCGTAAGCCCTCAGGACAGCCTCCTTGAGATCCTCGTACACAATACATAACTCCAAAGGTAACGCATCGTAGGCTTTAAGACCCTTGCCTATTAATCTAGAGGATACAAGTGCTGCCCATTTATTCTCTGGCCACTGGTGTTCCTGGCACTTCTTCTCAAAGCGTGTGAAAAATTCTGTTACACCACTCTCATCAAACACCGGAACCAGTTTCAATAAGTGCGAGAGAGACTGCTCATGAACACGGTTACCAGCCCCAAGTCGCTGTCCCGTTGTCTCTACTCGCGACTTCTCTACGTCCATGTCGGCACAGTACCTAGTCGACTCAGCTTGGATTTTTGCTAGCTCTATTTGCTGCTGATGCTGAAGCTCACATACCCTGATAGCCTTTCTCTCTTCGATCTTAGCTAATTCGAGCTGAAGCAATAATTCTGGAGTTAACCCTTGAGGTGAAGGTGCTACAATGTTTGAAATTACCGGTGGTCCCCCCAGGGGCAACCCACCCTGCCAGTCACCACCCAACTGCGGAAGCGTACCCGGGGTCGGCAAACTACTGGGATGGCTGGGAGTCGAGTGTAGGGGAAGCATGGCCGAAGGGCTCTGAGCACTCAACCCATCTCGCTCACCAGTCACCCTGCCCAGTACACACGTTATCAAGTTATCCCTGGTCATGCTGCTAGTACCCGCATGACCGATAGCTGTGGCCAGGCATTGAAGACCGTACCGACCCATACCCTCCAACCGCTCGGCAGTAACAGGCCATTGCAAAAATAGCCTAGCATCCTCCACACAGTTCACCTGGTTAACCCTTCCATCATGCTGCTGTTCCTCACTTTCGACATTACGTACTGTGTCTCCATTCTCCTCTGATCCGGTATAAGACATGATGCTCTCAAAAAATTTCCCACCTCAATATTCAGAAAAGAAGTACCCCAAACTCTTATACCTCAATATACACACAAAAATTCTCGGAAATACTCAAGGGCTATACTATGTTGCGAAAAAAAAATATTCTTGCTGATCACCGCAAAATATTCTCCAAAACAACAAATGTTCCCTGCTAATAAATGTAGGTTCACCAAATCCTAGGTAAAGTCGCCATTTGTTACGACTGGGGTTCAAATATATCAGGGCTCTTATTCATTGGACTAGTAATGGCATAAATGTTACAACGGAAAGCGCTAGCTCCAACCTCTGATGTATATTCCCAGTGAACAAAGAACACAAATACTCTACAGAGTTCTATATGCAATAATAGGCTATCAAACTCTCAATAAATGTGCGTCTACTCTAGGCTTAATGTTATGTGAAAACAGCCTATTACTACCTATAACCGAAGGTGCTTGGTTATGGTATGCAAAGTAAGGTGGTAAGAGAAGTTACAGCTTACGTTACTTTAATCAATAAATGTCAGGCACTCCTGCATGAAAGAAAGTGCACTAAAGTCCTTCAACACTAACAAGGAATCTTCTTTAAATGTTAGATGGTATAAAGATGCTCGTATCGGAAATGGAACCCAAAAAGGCAGGCAGCGGAACAATGCTCGTGCAGGCTATGCACACAAAAAGGCAGAATATATAATGCCGTCGGAGCCAAGAATATCCTAAACACTACAACAATAATAATCGCCACGACAATGCAGTATTCCTATCAACAAAAAGAGCCTAAGTCGTTTGTGTCTCCATACATCAAACTAGGCTGCGAAATGCTTGTGTAATCATAAATGGGTATGCATAAAAAGAGTAATTAGGTTAATATACTTAATGTCTACTGTGACTGATAAAGTCTAGCTAGAGTCAATGATACGAGATACTGGTGCGCATGGCATGCCGCATAGCCTAGTGCAAATCTCAAGTCTGTGCGTCAAATATTACGTTATAATGAAGGGTAGCTCTCTTGAGAAACCTTAATACCGAAGTATTAAGCGTTCTCCTGGCGTACCTCAAAGACAAACAACGAGCTTAGAACAGTGCAGAATGGTATAGGCAAAAAGCCCTCATTCGTGCATGCTCTACTCTCAATGGCACACAGACTAGAATTTACTCAATCAACTCCAGTTCTCAGGTATGTCGTGCAGCTTTTTCCTAAAGCCAGCACTCATAGGAAACAATACCTTATAATATCAGACTCCTAGTCTAGCATTATCTAATCCAGCAGAACACTAATACTGATAGGAAGCGGTACTAAACAATATGAATGCCAACCAATGCTTCGTGATCCACTTATCTTAACAACTAACATACATGGGTTATATCAGACCTTAACGCACAATACAACTGGCCAGCATGAAGCTGATTTTGCAGAGTTACCAGAGGGGGTATAATATTAATAAAAAGGTGGTGAAAGATATGAAAAAAGAGAGAGGTAGGCAGAGGAAAAGATTCTCAGGTACAGAGCAGGGGACAGGTAGCAAGGGATGAGATAGATGCGTTCTAGAAACCAGATCTGAGGGAGAGAGTGGCGAGGAACTGTATATATACTCGCACTAGCTCGAGGCGCGTGGGAAAAAAGCGGTTACAAGTCCTCTAGCCACTAGCAAGGAAGCTCAGCATGGTAAGGACCTCTCTCAACCAACCCCCACGAGGCAGCCAGCCGTGACGTCATCGAGCGGGACAAAAACACTGCGCGCTCCCTCTCACTCTGTTCTACTCTCTCTCTCTCTCCCAGATCCCATTATTACTAGTTAATGATAAAACATATACTTTACAATTAAATATATAAAGCCTTGACATGGGTGAAAACAAAGAGCCTTTCTGGACTGCCCATGACACAAGCTTTCATATGAAATAAAGCACACTCTAATACATAAACTGTAGCCCCATCCACTGCCCTGGCGATCCTAGCGAGTCACTGTAGGACAAGCCATGCGGTTCTAACTGAGTGGTTAACGTCACACACCCCCCCAAGATTTTTCTCAGAGGCCCCAAGGCTCACAAAAATCTGATGGTTAGAACCCATGCTATATCTCCACTTCCCGTCACCCAGCGGCAGTAAAATATCTGGCACAGTTCTTCAACAAAACATTTTTCAAAATTATAACCCTCCCCAACACCATAGGGTAAATTATATGTAGTTATGCTCCTCAAGAGCGAGCTTCTCTAGCCCAGCATTCTGAGAGGAGTGCAACTCAGAATTACTGCTATAACATACTAACAAAATTCAACTATCAAAGAAAGAGTTTTTATTTGATTTTTGTTTATGTTTATAATTTGTTTATTTCGGCTGCACTATAGGGGCAAGCCTAGTTTTTTCTTCTATACAAAACGCTCTACTCCTGCTTTACGACCCAATACGCTGGGCTACAACCGCGAGCCAACAAGCACCAAGCGCAAAATACTATCCAAACTAAAGCAGGAGGCTACCCGTGTGTCAATCTACCCAGGATCATATACCCTTGAACGACCATCTGCAACCACGTTGTCACAACCGGCAATATGGCGTATGTCCAGGTTATATACCAATAACCTTAGTGACCACCTGGTCAGCCTCATATTCCGATTGTGAAACTGGTCCAAGAACTTGAGAGGGTGATGATCTGGGTAAACTACAACGACCGGACCATAGGCTGGAACACAGACCTCGAAATGCCTCAGAGCAAGTACAACCGCCAGCAGCTCCTCCTCGACAACAGAGCAGCTCCCCTGGGCCGAATTGTACTTCTCCGAGCAGAAACTAACAGGATGCTCCAGCCCATCATCGTCCTTTTCCACAAGGACGGCACCAGCCCCCACACCACTAGCCTCCGTTGCTAGTTGGAAAGGTAGGCTAAAGTCAGGGGCCCTGAGGATCGGGTGAGTGCACAACAGGTGTTTTACTTCTCTAAACACCTTCTCACACTCAGGCGCCCATTTGAACTTCTTATCCTTCCAGTTATCCTCCACCTGAGCTTGACTGTCCCGTTCTCCTTCTCCACCTTGACTGCTAAACGTCATCACAGGCACAGTGAGAGGCTCAGGGGGGTGCCTCCCATACTCCTTCATGGGATTAACATGACACAACTGATTACGCTTCCGTCTGTCTGGAGTGGCTACCAAGTAAACCAGGTCCGATAGCTCCTCCACCACCCTATAAGGACCAGCGTACTTCGCGGATAAGGGGTGACCTACAAGGGGCAGTAGAATCAACACCTCCTGACCCACGTGAAACTCCCTGAGTTCAACCTTGAGGTCGTACCTGTCCTTCCTGAGGGCCTGAGAGCTAGTCAAATTACGGCCAGCCAACTCCAGACTGCGCAACATCCGTTCTCGACTGTTGAGGACACACTTGAGCATAGAACAAGGTTTTTCTGCACCCTCCCATACTTCTTCAACCATATGGAGAGGCCCTCTGACACGGTGTCCAAAGACGAGCTCATTAGGGCTGAATCCCAAACTCTCCCCAGGTACCTCCCACACAGCACACAAAACACATGGCAGGCCAAGATCCCAATCCTTCCCACTCTCAAAGCAACAACAACGAAGCACAGATTTCAAGGCGGAGTGCCATCGCTCTAACACACCCTGGCTCTCCGGATGATACGCAGAAGACACAACCCCAACAATCTCATGCTGCGGCATTGCTTGGACAAAGAGGCTAGCAGTGAAGTTGGGTCCCTGGACTGACTGAAGCCCCTGCGGGTAACCATACCGGGAAAAATACACTAGCAAGCTTCGGACCACCGTCTTCGCCGACCCATTTCTCATAGGGTACGCATCAGGGTACCTTGTTGTTACATCTCCCGACTGTGCATCACTGTCCTCCTTCAACTCTTTCGTCTTTTTAAGCCCATCCTCTGCCTTTTCCACAACAGTTACTGGGTCTTCTTCTTCAGACTCGATATTTGGTCCTAATACTGAGTCCCCGAGAAGGGCCGTTGATACTAAACTCTCAACCGCATCAACTTCCAACCCCTTCTCGGTACCCTTCCTCCGCTGATCTAAAGATTGTTGACCAGAATGTGACTCCCTGGATGCAGGATCTCCAGTGACAACACACGCCATAGGCTGCTCCGGACACTTCTCAACCCACTCCTGCTCCTCCCTACTCACGTCGGCCGGCTTCTCGGCAACGACCAAGGGTGGAGCCTCAGAAGTAGGTCCCGCAAAGTCGTTGCCGAAAAGGAGGTCGACGCCCCCAACAGGTAACTTCTCCACAATTCCTACATCCAGGTCCCGAGTCACACCATCAACTTCCACCTTCATTCTTACAAGCGGGTATGACCTTGTCGCATTAACTCCCTGAACCACAACCACCCGCGCCGTATTGACAGGTTTACCAGTGAAATTTCTCAACAGTGTTTGCGATGCCCCAGTGTCACGCAAAATTCTCACCTCATGTCTTCTACCCCCCCCACTCCACACAACCGAGTCCCCTGTGGTCACTAAAGGCATCACGGACAGGGAATAAGCCTTCCGGATCCTTCTGCACTGGCAGTGTATTTACCTCGGAAGAAATGCCTCTAACAAACTCCGATGTCCTCTTGAACACTCCAATGCCGTGAGCAAAAGACACGGCTGCCGGAGGAGGTCGACTAGGGCACTCATTTGCCTTATGACCCTCCTGGTGGCAACTAAAACACATAAATTTCGGTTTCGGCTTATACTGTGATGTAAAAGGCCCCTGACTTTTCACATACGGTGTGGTGTAAGGTTTGGATTCAGTTTTAGTTTCATGGCTCTTCTGTTTAAATGTGTCATTGTTACGGGGAGGGGGAGGATAACGGTCCTTAGCACTTACATCGCACTTCTGTGAGGACCCGCAACCCCGAATCAACGACAGCCGTCGATCAGCCATTTCTGCTGCTTCGACTAGAGTTCTTGGGTTTTTCTCCTTTAAGTTCAAAGTTAGATCACCGCCCGTGCTCTTAAAGAACTGCTCCAACATCATTAACTGCTTAATTTCATCAAATGTTGTGACCATCTCAGATCGGAGCCAGTTCCCAATAGCATCGGACAAGTCCCGGGCGTGTTCCAAAAAGGTGCTATCTTTTCCCTTAGTTACACCCCGGAACTTCAAACGGTACGTTTCTGGTTTCAGTTCGGAAGCCCTCAGGACAGCCTCCTTGAGATCCTCGTACACAATACATAACTCCAAAGGTAACGCATCGTAGGCTTTAAGACCCTTGCCTATTAATCTAGAGGATACAAGTGCTGCCCATTTATTCTCTGGCCACTGGTGTTCCTGGCACTTCTTCTCAAAGCGTGTGAAAAATTCTGTTTCATCAAACACTGGAACCAGTTTCAATAAGTGCGAGAGAGACTGCTCATGAACACGGTTACCAGCCCCAAGTCGCTGTCCCGTTGTCTCTATTCGCGACTTCTCTACGTCCATGTCGGCACAGTACCTAGTCGACTCAGCTTGGATTTTTGCTAGCTCTATTTGCTGCTGATGCTGAAGCTCACATACCCTGATAGCCTTTCTCTCTTCGATCTTAGCTAATTCGAGCTGAAGCAATAATTCTGGAGTTAACCCTTGAGGTGAAGGTGCTACAATGTTTGAAATTACCGGTGGTCCCCCCAGGGGCAACCCACCCTGCCAGTCACCACCCAATTGCGGAAGCGTACCCGGGGTTGGCAAACTACTGGGATGGCTGGGAGTCGAGTGTAGGGGAAGCATGGCCGAAGGGCTCTGAGCATTCAACCCATCTCGCTCACCAGTCACCCTGCCCAGTACACACGTTATCAAGTTATCCCTGGTCATGCTGCTAGTACCCGCATGACCGATAGCTGTGGCCAGGCATTGAAGACCGTACCGACCCATACCCTCCAACCGCTCGGCAGTAACAGGCCATTGCAAAAATAGCCTAGCATCCTCCACACAGTTCACCTGGTTAACCCTTCCATCATGCTGCTGTTCCTCAGTTTCGACATTACGTACTGTGTCTCCATTCTCCTCTGATCCGGTATAAGACATGATGCTCTCAAAAAATTTCCCACCTCAATATTCAGAAAAGAAGTACCCCAAACTCTTATACCTCAATATACACACAAAAATTCTCGGAAATACTCAAGGGCTATACTATGTTGCGAAAAAAATTATTCTTGCTGATCACCGCAAAATATTCTCCAAAACAACAAATGTTCCCTGCTAATAAATGTAGGTTCACCAAATCCTAGGTAAAGTCGCCATTTGTTACGACTGGGGTTCAAATATATCAGGGCTCTTATTCATTGGACTAGTAATGGCATAAATGTTACAACGGAAAGCGCTAGCTCCAACCTCTGATGTATATTCCCAGTGAACAAAGAACACAAATACTCTACAGAGTTCTATATGCAATAATAGGCTATCAAACTCTCAATAAATGTGCGTCTACTCTAGGCTTAATGTTATGTGAAAACAGCCTATTACTACCTATAACCGAAGGTGCTTGGTTATGGTATGCAAAGTAAGGTGGTAAGAGAAGTTACAGCTTACGTTACTTTAATCAATAAATGTCAGGCACTCCTGCATGAAAGAAAGTGCACTAAAGTCCTTCAACACTAACAAGGAATCTTCTTTAAATGTTAGATGCTATAAAGATGCTCGTATCGGAAATGGAACCCAAAAAGGCAGGCAGCGGAACAATGCTCGTGCAGGCTATGCACACAAAAAGGCAGAATATATAATGCCGTCGGAGCCAAGAATATCCTAAACACTACAACAATAATAATCGCCACGACAATGCAGTATTCCTATCAACAAAAAGAGCCTAAGTCGTTTGTGTCTCCATACATCAAACTAGGCTGCGAAATGCTTGTGTAATCATAAATGGGTATGCATAAAAAGAGTAATTAGGTTAATATACTTAATGTCTACTGTGAACGATAAAGTCTAGCTAGAGTCAATGATACGAGATACTGGTGCGCATGGCATGCCGCATAGCCTAGTGCAAATCTCAAGTCTGTGCGTCAAATATTACGTTATAATGAAGGGTAGCTCTCTTGAGAAACCTTAATACCGAAGTATTAAGCGTTCTCCTGGCGTACCTCAAAGACAAACAACGAGCTTAGAACAGTGCAGAATGGTATAGGCAAAAAGCCCTCATTCGTGCATGCTCTACTCTCAATGGCACACAGACTAGAATTTACTCAATCAACTCCAGTTCTCAGGTATGTCGTGCAGCTTTTTCCTAAAGCCAGCACTCATAGGAAACAATACCTTATAATATCAGACTCCTAGTCTAGCATTATCTAATCCAGCAGAACACTAATACTGATAGGAAGCGGTACTAAACAATATGAATGCCAACCAATGCTTCGTGATCCACTTATCTTAACAACTAACATACATGGGTTATATCAGACCTTAACGCACAATACAACTGGCCAGCATGAAGCTGATTTTGCAGAGTTAACCAGAGGGGGTATAATATTAATAAAAAGGTGGTGAAAGATATGAAAAAAGAGAGAGGTAGGCAGAGGAAAAGATTCTCAGGTACAGAGCAGGGGACAGGTAGCAAGGGATGAGATAGATGCATTCTAGAAACCAGATCTGAGGGAGAGAGTGGCGAGGAACTGTATATATACTCGCACTAGCTCGAGGCGCGTGGGAAAAAAGCGGTTACAAGTCCTCTAGCCACTAGCAAGGGAGCTCAGCATGGTAAGGACCTCTTTCAACCAACCCCCACGAGGCAGCCAGCCGTGACCTCATCGAGCGGGACAAAAACACTGCGCGCTCCCTCTCACTCTGTTCTACTCTCTCTCTCTCTCTCCCAGATCCCATCATTACTAGTTAATGATAAAACATATACTTTACAATTAAATATATAAAGCCTTGACATGGGTGAAAACAAAGAGCCTTTCTGGACTGCCCATGACACAAGCTTTCATATGAAATAAAGCACACTCTAATACATAAACTGTAGCCCCATCCACTGCCCTGGCGATCCTAGCGAGTCACTGTAGGACAAGCCATGCGGTTCTAACGGAGTGGTTAACGTCACACCCCCCCCCAAGATTTTTCTCAGAGGCCCCAAGGCTCACAAAAATCTGATGGTTAGAACCCATGCTATATCTCCACTTCCCGTCACCCAGCGGCAGTAAAATATCTGGCACAGTTCTTCAACAAAACATTTTTCAAAATTATAACCCTCCCCAACACCATAGGGTAAATTATATGTAGTTATGCTCCTCAAGAGCGAGCTTCTCTAGCCCAGCATTCTGAGAGGAGTGCAACTCAGAATTACTGCTATAACATACTAACAAAATTCAACTATCAAAGAAAGAGTTTTTATTTGATTTTTGTTTATGTTTATAATTTGTTTATTTCGGCTGCACTATAGGGGCAAGCCTAGTTTTTTCTTCTATACCAAACGCTCAACTCCTGCTTTACGACCCAATACGCTGGGCTACAACCGCGAGCCAACAAGCACCAAGCGCAAAATACTATCCAAACTAAAGCAGGAGGCTACCCGTGTGTCAATCTACCCAGGATCATATACCCTTGAACGACCATCTGCAACCACGTTGTCACAACCGGCAATATGGCGTATGTCCAGGTTATATACCAATAACCTTAGTGACCACCTGGTCAGCCTCATATTCCGATTGTGAAACTGGTCCAAGAACTTGAGAGGGTGATGATCTGGGTAAACTACAACGACCGGACCATAGGCTGGAACACAGACCTCGAAATGCCTCAGAGCAAGTACAACCGCCAGCAGCTCCTCCTCGACAACAGAGCAGCTCCCCTGGGCCGAATTGTACTTCTCCGAGCAGAAACTAACAGGATGCTCCAGCCCATCATCGTCCTTTTCCACAAGGACGGCACCAGCCCCCACACCACTAGCCTCCGTTGCTAGTTGGAAAGGTAGGCTAAAGTCAGGGGCCCTGAGGATCGGGTGAGTGCACAACAGGTGTTTTACTTCTCTAAACACCTTCTCACACTCAGGCGCCCATTTGAACTTCTTATCCTTCCAGTTATCCTCCACCTGAGCTTGACTGTCCCGTTCTCCTTCTCCACCTTGACTGCTAAACGTCATCACAGGCACAGTGAGAGGCTCAGGGGGGTGCCTCCCATACTCCTTCATGGGATTAACATGACACAACTGATTACGCTTCCGTCTGTCTGGAGTGGCTACCAAGTAAACCAGGTCCGATAGCTCCTCCACCACCCTATAAGGACCAGCGTACTTCGCGGATAAGGGGTGACCTACAAGGGGCAGTAGAATCAACACCTCCTGACCCACGTGAAACTCCCTGAGTTCAACCTTGAGGTCGTACCTGTCCTTCCTGAGGGCCTGAGAGCTAGTCAAATTACGGCCAGCCAACTCCAGACTGCGCAACATCCGTTCTCGACTGTTGAGGACACACTTGAGCATAGAACAAGGTTTTTCTGCACCCTCCCATACTTCTTCAACCATATGGAGAGGCCCTCTGACACGGTGTCCAAAGACGAGCTCATTAGGGCTGAATCCCAAACTCTCCCCAGGTACCTCCCGCACAGCACACAAAACACATGGCAGGCCAAGATCCCAATCCTTCCCACTCTCAAAGCAACAACAACGAAGCACAGATTTCAAGGCTGAGTGCCATCGCTCTAACACACCCTGGCTCTCCGGATGATACGCAGAAGACACAACCCCAACAATCTCATGCTGCGGCATTGCTTGGACAAAGAGGCTAGCAGTGAAGTTGGGTCCCTGGACTGACTGAAGCCCCTGCGGGTAACCATACCGGGAAAAATACACTAGCAAGCTTCGGACCACCGTCTTCGCCGACCCATTTCTCATAGGGTACGCGTCAGGGTACCTTGTTGTTACATCTCCCGACTGTGCATCACTGTCCTCCTTCAACTCTTTCGTCTTTTTAAGCCCATCCTCTGCCTTTTCCACAACAGTTACTGGGTCTTCTTCAGACTCGATATTTGGTCCTAATACTGAGTCCCCGAGAAGGGCCGTTGATACTAAACTCTCAACCGCATCAACTTCCAACCCCTTCTCGGTACCCTTCCTCCGCTGATCTAAAGATTGTTGACCAGAATGTGACTCCCTGGATGCAGGATCTCCAGTGACAACACACGCCATAGGCTGCTCCGGACACTTCTCAACCCACTCCTGCTCCTCCCTACTCACGTCGGCCGGCTTCTCGGCAACGACCAAGGGTGGAGCCTCAGAAGTAGGTCCCGCAAAGTCGTTGCCGAGAAGGAGGTCGACGCCCCCAACAGGTAACTTCTCCACAATTCCTACATCCAGGTCCTGAGTCACACCATCAACTTCCACCTTCATTCTTACAAGCGGGTATGACCTTGTCGCATTAACTCCCTGAACCACAACCACCCGCGCCGTATTGACAGGTTTACCAGTGAAATTTCTCAACAGTGTTTGCGATGCCCCAGTGTCACGCAAAATTCTCACCTCATGTCTTCTACCCCCCCACTCCACACAACCGAGTCCCCTGTGGTCACTAAAGGCATCACGGACAGGGAATAAGCCTTCCGGATCCTTCTGCACTGGCAGTGTATTTACCTCGGAAGAAATGCCTCTAACAAACTCCGATGTCCTCTTGAACACTCCAATGCCGTGAGCAAAAGACACGGCTGCCGGAGGAGGTCGACTAGGGCACTCATTTGCCTTATGACCCTCCTGGTGGCAACTAAAACACATAAATTTCGGTTTCGGCTTATACTGTGATGTAAAAGGCCCCTGACTTTTCACATACGGTGTGGTGTAAGGTTTGGATTCAGTTTTAGTTTCATGGCTCTTCTGTTTAAATGTGTCATTGTTACGGGGAGGGGGAGGATAACGGTCCTTAGCACTTACATCGTACTTCTGTGAGGACCCGCAACCCCGAATCAACGACAGCCGTCGATCAGCCATTTCTGCTGCTTCGACTAGAGTTCTTGGGTTTTTCTCCTTTAAGTTCAAAGTTAGATCACCGCCCGTGCTCTTAAAGAACTGCTCCAACATCATTAACTGCTTAATTTCATCAAATGTTGTGACCTTCTCAGATCGGAGCCAGTTCCCCATAGCATCGGACAAGTCCCGGGCGTGTTCCAAAAAGGTGCTATCTCTTCCCTTAGTTACACCCCGGAACTTCAAACGGTACGTTTCTGGTTTCAGTTCGTAAGCCCTCAGGACAGCCTCCTTGAGATCCTCGTACACAATACATAACTCCAAAGGTAACGCATCGTAGGCTTTAAGACCCTTGCCTATTAATCTAGAGGATACAAGTGCTGCCCATTTATTCTCTGGCCACTGGTGTTCCTGGCACTTCTTCTCAAAGCGTGTGAAAAATTCTGTTACACCACTCTCATCAAACACCGGAACCAGTTTCAATAAGTGCGAGAGAGACTGCTCATGAACACGGTTACCAGCCCCAAGTCGCTGTCCCGTTGTCTCTACTCGCGACTTCTCTACGTCCATGTCGGCACAGTACCTAGTCGACTCAGCTTGGATTTTTGCTTGCTCTATTTGCTGCTGATGCTGGAGCTCACATACCCTGATAGCCTTTCTCTCTTCGATCTTAGCTAATTCGAGCTGAAGCAATAATTCTGGAGTTAACCCTTGAGGAGGTGAAGGTGCTACAATGTTTGAAATTACCGGTGGTCCCCCCAGGGGCAACCCACCCTGCCAGTCACCACCCAACTGCGGAAGCGTACCCGGGGTCGGCAAACTACTGGGATGGCTGGGAGTCGAGTGTAGGGGAAGCATGGCCGAAGGGCTCTGAGCACTCAACCCATCTCGCTCACCAGTCACCCTGCCCAGTACACACGTTATCAAGTTATCCTTGGTCATGCTGCTAGGTACCGCATGACCGATAGCTGTGGCCAGGCATTGAAGACCGTACCGATCCATACCCTCCAACCGCTCGGCAGTAACAGGCCATTGCAAAAATATCCTAGCATCCTCCTCACAGTTCACCTGATTAACCCTTTCATCATGCTGCTGTTCCTCAGTTTCGACATTACGTACTGTGTCTCCATTCTCCTCTGATCCGGTATAAGACATGATGCTCTCAAAAATTTCCCACCTCAATATTCAGAAAAGAAGCACCCCAAACTCTTATACCTCAATATACACACAAAAATTCTCGGAAATACTCAAGGGCTATACTATGTTGCAAAAAAAATATTCTTGCTGATCCCCGCAAAATATTCTCCAAAACAACAAATGTTCCCTGCTAATAAATGTAGGTTCACCAAATCCTAGGTAAGGTCGCCATTTGTTACGACTGGGGTTCAAATATATCAGGGCTCTTATTCATTGGACTAGTAATGGCATAAATGTTACAACGGAAAGCGCTAGATCCAACCTCTGATGTATATTCCCAGTGAACAAAGAACACAAATACTCTACAGAGTTCTATATGCAATAATAGGCTATCAAACTCTCAATAAATGTGCGTCTACTCTAGGCTTAATGTTATGTGAAAACAGCCTATTACTACCTATAACCGAAGGTGCTTGGTTATGGTATGCAAAGTAAGGTGGTAAGAGAAGTTACAGCTTACGTTACTTTAATCAATAAATGTCAGGCACTCCTGCATGAAAGAAAGTGCACTAAAGTCCTTCAACACTAACAAGGAATCTTCTTTAAATGTTAGATGCTATAAAGATGCTCGTATCGGAAATGGAACCCAAAAAGGCAGGCAGCGGAACAATGCTCGTGCAGGCTATGCACACAAAAAGGCAGAATATATAATGCCGTCGGAGCCAAGAATATCCTAAACACTACAACAATAATAATAATCGCCACGACAATGCAGTATTCCTATCAACAAAAAGAGCCTAAGTCGTTTGTGTCCATACATCAAACTAGGCTGCGAAATGCTTGTGTAATCATAAATGGGTATGCATAAAAAGAGTAATTAGGTTAATATACTTAATGTCTACTATGACTGATAAAGTCTAGCTAGAGTCAATGATACGAGATACTGGTGCGCATGGCATGCCGCATAGCCTAGTGCAAATCTCAAGTCTGTGCGTCAAATATTACGTTATAATGAAGGGTAGCTCTCTTGAGAAACCTTAATACCGAAGTATTAAGCGTTCTCCTGGCGTACCTCAAAGACAAACAATCGAGCTTAGAACAGTGCAGAATGGTATAGGCAAAAAGCCCTCATTCGTGCATGCTCTACTCTCAATGGCACACAGACTAGAATTTACTCAATCAACTCCAGTTCTCAGGTATGTCGTGCAGCTTTTAACTAAAGCCAGCACTCATAGGAAACAATACCTTATAATATCAGACTCCTAGTCTAGCATTATCTAATCCAGCAGAACACTAATAATTAAAGGAAGCGGTACTAAACAATATGAATGCCAACCAATGCTTCGTGATCCACTTATCTTAACAACTAACATACATGGGTTATATCAGACCTTAACGCACAATACAACTGGCCAGCATGAAGCTGATTTTGCAGAGTTAACCAGAGGGGGTATAATATTAATAAAAGGTGGTGAAAGATATGGAAAATGAGAGAGATAGGCAGAGGAAAAGATTCTCAGGTGCAGAGCGGGGACAGGTAGCAAGGGATAAGATAGATGCGTTCTAGAAACCAGATCTGAGGGAGAGAGTGGCGAGGAACTGTATATATACTCGCACTAGCTCGAGCCGCGTGGGAAAAAAGCGGTTACAAGTCCTCTAGCCACTAGCAAGGGAGCTTGCAGCATGGTAAGGACCTCTCTCAACCAACCCCCACGAGGCAGCCAGCCGTGACGTCATCGAGCGGGACAAAAACACTGCGCGCTCCCTCTCACTCTGTTCTACTCTCTCTCTCTCTCTCCCAGATCCCATCATTACTAGTTAATGATAAAACATATACTTTACAATTAAATATATAAAGCCTTGACATGGGTGAAAACAAAGAGCCTTTCTGGACTGCCCATGACACAAGCTTTCATATGAAATAAAGCACACTCTAATACATAAACTGTAGCCCCATCCACTGCCCTGGCGATCCTAGCGAGTCACTGTAGGACAAGCCATGCGGTTCTAACGGAGTGGTTAACGTCACACCCCCCCCAAGATTTTTCTCAGAGGCCCCAAGGCTCACAAAAATCTGATGGTTAGAACCCATGCTATATCTCCACTTCCCATCACCCAGCGGCAGTAAAATATCTGGCACAGTTCTTCAACAAAACATTTTTCAAAATTATAACCCTCCCCAACACCATAGGTTAAATTATATGTAGTTATGCTCCTCAAGAGCGAGCTTCTCTAGCCCAGCATTCTGAGAGGAGTGCAACTCAGAATTACTGCTATAACATACTAACAAAATTCAACTATCAAAGAAAGAGTTTTTATTTGATTTTTATGTTTATAATTTGTTTATTTCGGCTGCACTATAGGGGCAAGCCTAGTTTTTTCTTCTATACCAAACGCTCAACTCCTGCTTTACGACCCAATACGCTGGGCTACAACCGCGAGCCAACAAGCACCAAGCGCAAAATACTATTCAAACTAAAGCAGGAGGCTACCCGTGTGTCAATCTACCCAGGATCATATACCCTTGAACGACCATCTGCAACCACGTTGTCACAACCGGCAATATGGCGTATGTCCAGGTTATATACCAATAACCTTAGTGACCACCTGGTCAGCCTCATATTCCGATTGTGAAACTGGTCCAAGAACTTGAGAGGGTGATGATCTGGGTAAACTACAACGACCGGACCATAGGCTGGAACATAGACCTCGAAATGCCTCAGAGCAAGTACAACCGCCAGCAGCTCCTCCTCGACAACAGAGCAGCTCCCCTGGGCCGAATTGTACTTCTCCGAGCAGAAACTAACAGGATGCTCCAGCCCATCATCGTCCTTTTCCACAAGGACGGCACCAGCCCCCACACCACTAGCCTCCGTTGCTAGTTGGAAAGGTAGGCTAAAGTCAGGGGCCCTGAGGATCGGGTGAGTGCACAACAGGTGTTTTACTTCTCTAAACACCTTCTCACACTCAGGCGCCCATTTGAACTTCTTATCCTTCCAGTTATCCTCCACCTGAGCTTGACTGTCCCGTTCTCCTTCTCCACCTTGACTGCTAAACGTCATCACAGGCACAGTGAGAGGCTCAGGGGGGTGCCTCCCATACTCCTTCATGGGATTAACATGACATAACTGATTGCGCTTCCGTCTGTCTGGAGTGGCTACCAAGTAATCCAGGTCTGATAGCTCCTCCACCACCCTATAAGGACCAGCGTACTTCGCGGATAAGGGGTGACCTACAAGGGGCAGTAGAATCAACACCTCCTGACCCACGTGAAACTCCCTGAGTTCAACCTTGAGGTCGTACCTGTCCTTCCTGAGGGCCTGAGAGCTAGTCAAATTACGGCCAGCCAACTCCAGACTGCGCAACATCCGTTCTCGACTGTTGAGGACACACTTGAGCATAGAACAAGGTTTTTCTGCGCCCTCCCATACTTCTTCAACCATATGGAGAGGCCCTCTGACACGGTGTCCAAAGACGAGCTCATTAGGGCTGAATCCCAAACTCTCCCCAGGTACCTCCCACACAGCAAACAAAACACATGGCAGGCCAAGATCCCAATCCCTCCCACTCTCAAAGCAACAACAACGAAGCACAGATTTCAAGGCTGAGTGCCATCGCTCTAACACACCCTGGCTCTCCGGATGATACGCAGATGACACAACCCCAACAATCCCATGCTGCGGCATTGCTTGAACAAAGAGGCTAGAAGTGAAGTTGGGTCCCTGGACTGACTGAATCCCCTGCGGGTAACCATACCGGGAAAAATACACTAGCAAGCTTCGGACCACCGTCTTCGCCGACCCATTTCTCATAGGGTACGCGTCAGGGTACCTTGTTGCTACATCTCCCGACTGTGCATCACTGTCCTCCTTCAACTCTTTCGTCTTTTTAAGCCCATCCTCTGCCTTTTCCACAACAGTTACTGGGTCTTCTTCAGACTCGATATTTGGTCCTAATACTGAGTCCCCGAGAAGGGCCGTTGATACTAAACTCTCAACCGCATCAACTTCCAACCCCTTCTCGGTACCCTTCCTCCGCTGATCTAAAGATTGTTGACCAGAATGTGACTCCCTGGATGCAGGATCTCCGGTGACAACACACGCCATAGGCTGCCCCGGACACTTCTCAACCCACTCCTGCTCCTCCCTACTCACGTCGGCCGGCTTCTCGGCAACGACCAAGGGTGGAGCCTCAGAAGTAGGTCCCGCAAAGTCGTTGCCGAGAAGGAGGTCGACGCCCCCAACAGGTAACTTCTCCACAATTCCTACATCCAGGTCCCGAGTCACACCATCAACTTCCACCTTCATTCTTACAAGCGGGTATGACCTTGTCGCATTAACTCCCTGAACCACAACCACCCGCGCCGTATTGACAGGTTTACCAGTGAAATTTCTCAACAGTGTTTGCGATGCCCCAGTGTCACGCAAAATTCTCACCTCATGTCTTCTACCCCCCCACTCCACACAACCGAGTCCCCTGTGGTCACTAAAGGCATCACGGACAGGGAATAAGCCTTCCGGATCCTTCTGCACTGGCAGTGTATTTACCTCGGAAGAAATGCCTCTAACAAACTCCGATGTCCTCTTGAACACTCCAATGCCGTGAGCAAAAGACACGGCTGCCGGAGGAGGTCGACTAGGGCACTCATTTGCCTTATGACCCTCCTGGTGGCAACTAAAACACATAAATTTCGGTTTCGGCTTATACTGTGATGTAAAAGGCCCCTGACTTTTCACATACGGTGTGGTGTAAGGTTTGGATTCAGTTTTAGTTTCATGGCTCTTCTGTTTAAATGTGTCATTGTTACGGGGAGGGGGAGGATAACGGTCCCTAGCACTTGCATCGTACTTCTGTGAGGACCCGCAACCCCGAATCAACGACAGCCGTAGATCAGCCATTTCTGCTGCTTCTACTAGAGTTCTTGGGTTTTTCTCCTTTAAGTTCAAAGTTAGATCACCGCCCGTGCTCTTAAAGAACTGCTCCAACATCATTAACTGCTTAATTTCATCAAATGTTGTGACCTTCTCAGATCGGAGCCAGTTCCCCATAGCATCGGACAAGTCCCGGGCGTGTTCCAAAAAGGTGCTATCTCTTCCCTTAGTTACACCCCGGAACTTCAAACGGTACGTTTCTGGTTGCAGTTCGTAAGCCCTCAGGACAGCCTCCTTGAGATCCTCGTACACAATACATAACTCCAAAGGTAACGCATCGTAGGCTTTAAGACCCTTGCCTATTAATCTAGAGGATACAAGTGCTGCCCATTTATTCTCTGGCCACTGGTGTTCCTGGCACTTCTTCTCAAAGCGTGTGAAAAATTCTGTTACACCACTCTCATCAAACACCGGAACCAGTTTCAATAAGTGCGAGAGAGACTGCTCATGAACACGGTTACCAGCCCCAAGTCGCTGTCCCGTTGTCTCTACTCGCGACTTCTCTACGTCCATGTCGGCACAGTACCTAGTCGACTCTAAATCAGCTTGGATTTTTGCTAGCTCTATTTGCTGCTGACTCTAATTCTATCTCACATACCCTGATAGCCTTTCTCTCTTCGATCTTAGCTAATTCGAGCTGAAGCAATAATTCTGGAGTTAACCCTTGAGGAGGTGAAGGTGCTACAATGTTTGAAATTACCGGTGGTCCCCCCAGGGGCAACCCACCCTGCCAGTCACCACCCAACTGCGGAAGCGTACCCGGGGTCGGCAAACTACTGGGATGGCTGGGAGTCGAGTGTAGGGGAAGCATGGCCGAAGGGCTCTGAGCACTCAACCCATCTCGCTCACCAGTCACCCTGCCCAGTACACACGTTATCAAGTTATCCCTGGTCATGCTGCTAGTAACCCGCATGACCGATAGCTGTGGCCAGGCATTGAAGACCGTACCGATCCATACCCTCCAACCGCTCGGCAGTAACAGGCCATTGCAAAAATTACCTTGCATTCTCCTCACAGTTCACCCGATTAACCCTTTCATCATGCTGCTGTTCCTCAGTTTCGACATTACGTACTGTGTCTCCATTCTCCTCTGATCCGGTATAAGACATGATGCTCACAAAAATTTCCCACCTCAATATTCAGAAAAGAAGTACCCCAAACTCTTATACCTCAATATACACACAAAAATTCTCGGAAATACTCAAGGGCTATACTATGTTGCAAAAAAAAATTATTCTTGCTGATCCCCGCAAAATATTCTCCAAAACAACAAATGTTCCCTGCTAATAAATGTAGGTTCACCAAATCCTAGGTAAGGTCGCCATTTGTTACGACTGGGGTTCAAATATATCAGGGCTCTTATTCATTGGACTAGTAATGGCATAAATGCTACAACGGAAAGCGCTAGCTCCAACCTCTGATGTATATTCCCAGTGAACAAAGAACACAAATACTCTACAGAGTTCTATATGCAATAATAGGCTATCAAACTCTCAATAAATGTGCGTCTACTCTAGGCTTAATGTTATGTGAAAACAGCCTATTACTACCTATAACCGAAGGTGCTTGGTTATGGTATGCAAAGTAAGGTGGTAAGAGAAGTTACAGCTTACGTTACTTTAATCAATAAATGTCAGGCACTCCTGCATGAAAGAAAGTGCACTAAAGTCCTTCAACACTAACAAGGAATCTTCTTTAAATGTTAGATGCTATAAAGATGCTCGTATCGGAAATGGAACCCAAAAAGGCAGGCAGCGGAACAATGCTCGTGCAGGCTATGCACACAAAAAGGCAGAATATATAATGCCGTCGGAGCCAAGAATATCCTAAACACTACAACAATAATAATCGCCACGACAATGCAGTATTCCTATCAACAAAAAGAGCCTAAGTCGTTTGTGTCTCAATACATCAAACTAGGCTGCGAAATGCTTGTGTAATCATAAATGGGTATGCATAAAAAGAGTAATTAGGTTAATATACTTAATGTCTACTGTGATTGATAAAGTCTAGCTAGAGTCAATGATACGAGATACTGGTGCGCATGGCATGCCGCATAGCCTAGTGCAAATCTCAAGTCTGTGCGTCAAATATTACGTTATAATGAAGGGTAGCTCTCTTGAGAAACCTTAATACCGAAGTATTAAGCGTTCTCCTGGCGTACCTCAAAGACAAACAATCGAGCCTAGAACAGTGCAGAATGGTATAGGCAAAAAGCCCTCATTCGTGCATGCTCTACTCTCAATGGCACACAGACTAGAATTTACTCAATCAACTCCAGTTCTCAGGTATGTCGTGCAGCTTTTAACTAAAGCCAGCACTCATAGGAAACAATACCTTATAATATCAGACCCCTAGTCTAGCATTATCTAATCCAGCAGAACACTAATAATTATAGGAAGCGGTACTAAACAATATGAATGCCAACCAATGCTTCGTGATCCACTTATCTTAACAACTAACATACATAGGTTATATCAGACCTTAACGCACAATACAACTGGCCAGCATGAAGCTGATTTTGCAGAGTTAACCAGAGGGGGTATAATATTAATAAAAGGTGGTGAAAGATATGAAAAATGAGAGAGATAGGCAGAGGAAAAGATTCTCAGGTGCAAAGCAGGGGACAGGTAGCAAGGGATAAAGATAGATGCGTTCTAGAAACCAGATCTGAGGGAGAGAGTGGCGAGGAACTGTATATATACTCGCACTAGCTCGAGCCGCGTGGGAAAAAAGCGGTTACAAGTCCTCTAGCCACTAGCAAGGGAGCTAGCAGCATGGTAAGGACCTCTCTCAACCAACCCCCACGAGGCAGCCAGCCGTGACGTCATCGAGCGGGACAAAAACACTGCGCGCTCCCTCTCACTCTGTTCTACTCTCTCTCTCTCTCTCCCAGATCCCATCATTACTAGTTAATGATAAAACATATACTTTACAATTAAATATATAAAGCCTTGACATGGGTGAAAACAAAGAGCCTTTCTGGACTGCCCATGACACGAGCTTTCATATGAAATAAAGCACACTCTAATACATAAACTGTAGCCCCATCCACTGCCCTGGCGATCCTAGCGAGTCACTGTAGGACAAGCCATGCGGTTCTAACGGAGTGGTTAACGTCACACCCCCCCCAAGATTTTTCTCAGAGGCCCCAAGGCTCACAAAAATCTGATGGTTAGAACCCATGCTATATCTCCACTTCCCATCACCCAGCGGCAGTAAAATATCTGGCACAGTTCTTCAACAAAACATTTTTCAAAATTATAACCCTCCCCAACACCATAGGTTAAATTATATGTAGTTATGCTCCTCAAGAGCGAGCTTCTCTAGCCCAGCATTCTGAGAGGAGTGCAACTCAGAATTACTGCTATAACATACTAAAAAATTCAACTATCAAAGAAAGAGTTTTTATTTGATTTTTATGTTTATAATTTGTTTATTTCGGCTGCACTATAGGGGCAAGCCTAGTTTTTTCTTCTATACCAAACGCTCAACTCCTGCTTTACGACCCAATACGCTGGGCTACAACCGCGAGCCAACAAGCACCAAGCGCAAAATACTATTCAAACTAAAGCAGGAGGCTACCCGTGTGTCAATCTACCCAGGATCATATACCCTTGAACGACCATCTGCAACCACGTTGTCACAACCGGCAATATGGCGTATGTCCAGGTTATATACCAATAACCTTAGTGACCACCTGGTCAGCCTCATATTCCGATTGTGAAACTGGTCCAAGAACTTGAGAGGGTGATGATCTGGGTAAACTACAACGACCGGACCATAGGCTGGAACATAGACCTCGAAATGCCTCAGAGCAAGTACAACCGCCAGCAGCTCCTCCTCGACAACAGAGCAGCTCCCCTGGGCCGAATTGTACTTCTCCGAGCAGAAACTAACAGGATGCTCCAGCCCATCATCGTCCTTTTCCACAAGGACGGCACCAGCCCCCACACCACTAGCCTCCGTTGCTAGTTGGAAAGGTAGGCTAAAGTCAGGGGCCCTGAGGATCGGGTGAGTGCACAACAGGTGTTTTACTTCTCTAAACACCTTCTCACACTCAGGCGCCCATTTGAACTTCTTATCCTTCCAGTTATCCTCCACCTGAGCTTGACTGTCCCGTTCTCCTTCTCCACCTTGACTGCTAAACGTCATCACAGGCACAGTGAGAGGCTCAGGGGGGTGCCTCCCATACTCCTTCATGGGATTAACATGACATAACTGATTGCGCTTCCGTCTGTCTGGAGTGGCTACCAAGTAATCCAGGTCTGATAGCTCCTCCACCACCCTATAAGGACCAGCGTACTTCGCGGATAAGGGGTGACCTACAAGGGGCAGTAGAATCAACACCTCCTGACCCACGTGAAACTCCCTGAGTTCAACCTTGAGGTCGTACCTGTCCTTCCTGAGGGCCTGAGAGCTAGTCAAATTACGGCCAGCCAACTCCAGACTGCGCAACATCCGTTCTCGACTGTTGAGGACACACTTGAGCATAGAACAAGGTTTTTCTGCGCCCTCCCATACTTCTTCAACCATATGGAGAGGCCCTCTGACACGGTGTCCAAAGACGAGCTCATTAGGGCTGAATCCCAAACTCTCCCCAGGTACCTCCCACACAGCAAACAAAACACATGGCAGGCCAAGATCCCAATCCCTCCCACTCTCAAAGCAACAACAACGAAGCACAGATTTCAAGGCTGAGTGCCATCGCTCTAACACACCCTGGCTCTCCGGATGATACGCAGATGACACAACCCCAACAATCCCATGCTGCGGCATTGCTTGAACAAAGAGGCTAGAAGTGAAGTTGGGTCCCGGACTGACTGAATCCCCTGCGGGTAACCATACCGGGAAAAATACACTAGCAAGCTTCGGACCACCGTCTTCGCCGACCCATTTCTCATAGGGTACGCGTCAGGGTACCTTGTTGCTACATCTCCCGACTGTGCATCACTGTCCTCCTTCAACTCTTTCGTCTTTTTAAGCCCATCCTCTGCCTTTTCCACAACAGTTACTGGGTCTTCTTCAGACTCGATATTTGGTCCTAATACTGAGTCCCCGAGAAGGGCCGTTGATACTAAACTCTCAACCGCATCAACTTCCAACCCCTTCTCGGTACCCTTCCTCCGCTGATCTAAAGATTGTTGACCAGAATGTGACTCCCTGGATGCAGGATCTCCGGTGACAACACACGCCATAGGCTGCCCCGGACACTTCTCAACCCACTCCTGCTCCTCCCTACTCACGTCGGCCGGCTTCTCGGCAACGACCAAGGGTGGAGCCTCAGAAGTAGGTCCCGCAAAGTCGTTGCCGAGAAGGAGGTCGACGCCCCCAACAGGTAACTTCTCCACAATTCCTACATCCAGGTCCCGAGTCACACCATCAACTTCCACCTTCATTCTTACAAGCGGGTATGACCTTGTCGCATTAACTCCCTGAACCACAACCACCCGCGCCGTATTGACAGGTTTACCAGTGAAATTTCTCAACAGTGTTTGCGATGCCCCAGTGTCACGCAAAATTCTCACCTCATGTCTTCTACCCCCCCACTCCACACAACCGAGTCCCCTGTGGTCACTAAAGGCATCACGGACAGGGAATAAGCCTTCCGGATCCTTCTGCACTGGCAGTGTATTTACCTCGGAAGAAATGCCTCTAACAAACTCCGATGTCCTCTTGAACACTCCAATGCCGTGAGCAAAAGACACGGCTGCCGGAGGAGGTCGACTAGGGCACTCATTTGCCTTATGACCCTCCTGGTGGCAACTAAAACACATAAATTTCGGTTTCGGCTTATACTGTGATGTAAAAGGCCCCTGACTTTTCACATACGGTGTGGTGTAAGGTTTGGATTCAGTTTTAGTTTCATGGCTCTTCTGTTTAAATGTGTCATTGTTACGGGGAGGGGGAGGATAACGGTCCTTAGCACTTACATCGTACTTCTGTGAGGACCCGCAACCCCGAATCAACGACAGCCGTCGATCAGCCATTTCTGCTGCTTCTACTAGAGTTCTTGGGTTTTTCTCCTTTAAGTTCAAAGTTAGATCACCGCCCGTGCTCTTAAAGAACTGCTCCAACATCATTAACTGCTTAATTTCATCAAATGTTGTGACCTTCTCAGATCGGAGCCAGTTCCCCATAGCATCGGACAAGTCCCGGGCGTGTTCCAAAAAGGTGCTATCTCTTCCCTTAGTTACACCCCGGAACTTCAAACGGTACGTTTCTGGTTGCAGTTCGTAAGCCCTCAGGACAGCCTCCTTGAGATCCTCGTACACAATACATAACTCCAAAGGTAACGCATCGTAGGCTTTAAGACCCTTGCCTATTAATCTAGAGGATACAAGTGCTGCCCATTTATTCTCTGGCCACTGGTGTTCCTGGCACTTCTTCTCAAAGCGTGTGAAAAATTCTGTTACACCACTCTCATCAAACACCGGAACCAGTTTCAATAAGTGCGAGAGAGACTGCTCATGAACACGGTTACCAGCCCCAAGTCGCTGTCCCGTTGCCTCTACTCGCGACTTCTCTACGTCCATGTCGGCACAGTACCTAGTCGACTCTAAATCAGCTTGGATTTTTGCTAGCTCTGTTTGCTGCTGATGCTGAAGCTCAGATACCCTGATAGCCTTCTCTCTTCGATCTTAGCTAATTCGAGCTGAAGCAATAATTCTGGAGTTAACCCTTGAGGAGGTGAAGGTGCTACAATGTTTGAAATTACCGGTGGTCCCCCCAGGGGCAACCCACCCTGCCAGTCACCACCCAACTGCGGAAGCGTACCCGGGGTCGGCAAACTACTGGGATGGCTGGGAGTCGAGTGTAGGGGAAGCATGGCCGAAGGGCTCTGAGCACTCAACCCATCTCGCTCACCAGTCACCCTGCCCAGTACACACGTTATCAAGTTATCCCTTGGTCATGCTGCTAGTAACCGCATGACCGATAGCTGTGGCCAGGCATTGAAGACCGTACCGATCCATACCCTCCAACCGCTCGGCAGTAACAGGCCATTGCAAAAATATCCTAGCATCCTCCTCACAGTTCACCCGATTAACCCTTTCATCATGCTGCTGTTCCTCAGTTTCGACATTACGTACTGTGTCTCCATTCTCCTCTGATCCGGTATAAGACATGATGCTCACAAAAATTTCTCACCTCAATATTCAGAAAAGAAGCACCCCAAACTCTTATACCTCAATATACACACAAAAATTCTCGGAAATACTCAAGGGCTATACTATGTTGCAAAAAAAATTATTCTTGCTGATCCCCGCAAAATATTCTCCAAAACAACAAATGTTCCCTGCTAATAAATGTAGGTTCACCAAATCCTAGGTAAGGTCGCCATTTGTTACGACTGGGGTTCAAATATATCAGGGCTCTTATTCATTGGACTAGTAATGGCATAAATGCTACAACGGAAAGCGCTAGATCCAACCTCTGATGTATATTCCCAGTGAACAAAGAACACAAATACTCTACAGAGTTCTATATGCAATAATAGGCTATCAAACTCTCAATAAATGTGCGTCTACTCTAGGCTTAATGTTATGTGAAAACAGCCTATTACTACCTATAACCGAAGGTGCTTGGTTATGGTATGCAAAGTAAGGTGGTAAGAGAAGTTACAGCTTACGTTACTTTAATCAATAAATGTCAGGCACTCCTGCATGAAAGAAAGTGCACTAAAGTCCTTCAACACTAACAAGGAATCTTCTTTAAATGTTAGATGCTATAAAGATGCTCGTATCGGAAATGGAACCCAAAAAGGCAGGCAGCGGAACAATGCTCGTGCAGGCTATGCACACAAAAAGGCAGAATATATAATGCCGTCGGAGCCAAGAATATCCTAAACACTACAACAATAATAATCGCCACGACAATGCAGTATTCCTATCAACAAAAAGAGCCTAAGTCGTTTGTGTCTCAATACATCAAACTAGGCTGCGAAATGCTTGTGTAATCATAAACGGGTATGCATAAAAAGAGTAATTGGTTAATATACTTAATGTCTACTGTGACTGATAAAGTCTAGCTAGAGTCAATGATACGAGATACTGGTGCGCATGGCATGCCGCATAGCCTAGTGCAAATCTCAAGTCTGTGCGTCAAATATTACGTTATAATGAAGGGTAGCTCTCTTGAGAAACCTTAATACCGAAGTATTAAGCGTTCTCCTGGCGTACCTCAAAGACAAACAACGAGCTTAGAACAGTGCAGAATGGTATAGGCAAAAAGCCCTCATTCGTGCATGCTCTACTCTCAATGGCACACAGACTAGAATTTACTCAATCAACTCCAGTTCTCAGGTATGTCGTGCAGCTTTTAACTAAAGCCAGCACTCATAGGAAACAATACCTTATAATATCAGACTCCTAGTCTAGCATTATCTAATCCAGCAGAACACTAATAATAAAGGAAGCGGTACTAAACAATATGAATGCCAACCAATGCTTCGTGATCCACTTATCTTAACAACTAACATACATAGGTTATATCAGACCTTAACGCACAATACAACTGGCCAGCATGAAGCTGATTTTGCAGAGTTAACCAGAGGGGGTATAATATTAATAAAAGGTGGTGAAAGATATGAAAAAGAGAGAGGTAGGCAGAGGAAAAGATTCTCAGTACAGAGCAGGGACAGGTAGCAAGGGAAAAAGATGGATGCGTTCTAGAAACCAGATCTGAGGGAGAGAGTGGCGAGGAACTGTATATATACTCGCACTAGCTCGAGGCGCGTGGGAAAAAAGCGGTTACAAGTCCTCTAGCCACTAGCAAGGGAGCTCAGCATGGTAAGGACCTCTCTCAACCAACCCCCACGAGGCAGCCAGCCGTGACGTCATCGAGCGGGACAAAAACACTGCGCGCTCCCTCTCACTCTGTTCTACTCTCTCTCTCTCTCTCCCAGATCCCATCATTACTAGTTAATGATAAAACATATACTTTACAATTAAATATATAAAGCCTTGACATGGGTGAAAACAAAGAGCCTTTCTGGACTGCCCATGACACGAGCTTTCATATGAAATAAAGCACACTCTAATACATAAACTGTAGCCCCATCCACTGCCCTGGCGATCCTAGCGAGTCACTGTAGGACAAGCCATGCGGTTCTAACGGAGTGGTTAACGTCACACCCCCCCCAAGATTTTTCTCAGAGGCCCCAAGGCTCACAAAAATCTGATGGTTAGAACCCATGCTATATCTCCACTTCCCATCACCCAGCGGCAGTAAAATATCTGGCACAGTTCTTCAACAAAAAAAATTTCAAAATTATAACCCTCCCCAACACCATAGGTTAAATTATATGTAGTTATGCTCCTTAAGAGCGAGCTTCTCTAGCCCAGCATTCTGAGAGGAGTGCAACTCAGAATTACTGCTATAACATACTAAAAAAATTCAACTATCAAAGAAAGAGTTTTTATTTGATTTTTTTGTTTATAATTTGTTTATTTCGGCTGCACTATAGGGGCAAGCCTAGTTTTTTCTTCTATACCAAACGCTCAACTCCTGCTTTACGACCCAATACGCTGGGCTACAACCGCGAGCCAACAAGCACCAAGCGCAAAATACTATCCAAACTAAAGCAGGAGGCTACCCGTGTGTCAATCTACCCAGGATCATATACCCTTGAAACGACCATCTGCAACCACGTTGTCACAACCGGCAATATGGCGTATGTCCAGGTTATATACCAATAACCTTAGTGACCACCTGGTCAGCCTCATATTCCGATTGTGAAACTGGTCCAAGAACTTGAGAGGGTGATGATCTGGGTAAACTACAACGACCGGACCATAGGCTGGAACATAGACCTCGAAATGCCTCAGCGCAAGCACAACCGCCAGCAGCTCCTCCTCGACAACAGAGCAGCTCCCCTGGGCCGAATTGTACTTCTCCGAGCAGAAACTAACAGGATGCTCCAGCCCATCATCGTCCTTTTCCACAAGGACGGCACCAGCCCCCACACCACTAGCCTCCGTTGCTAGTTGGAAAGGTAGGCTAAAGTCAGGGGCCCTGAGGATCGGGTGAGTGCACAACAGGTGTTTTACTTCTCTAAACACCTTCTCACACTCAGGCGCCCATTTGAACTTCTTATCCTTCCAGTTATCCTCCACCTGAGCTTGACTGTCCCGTTCTCCTTCTCCACCTTGACTGCTAAACGTCATCACAGGCACAGTGAGAGGCTCAGGGGGGTGCCTCCCATACTCCTTCACGGGATTAACATGACATAACTGATTGCGCTTCCGTCTGTCTGGAGTGGCTACCAAGTAATCCAGGTCCGATAGCTCCTCCTACCACCCTATAAGGACCAGCGTACTTCGCGGATAAGGGGT